>JBAJNP010000026.1:0-10258 GCA_036877545.1 Yasuhikotakia modesta
ATACTATATGCAATACCTTAAGTAAATTACAGAATTGCAGCTATTTTTAAAGAATTCACAATTATTCATATATTCATATTCATATATTCATTTATTTATTTATTTATTCACTTTCAAAAAAACAATGACATGCTCTTAACAGAATATACAGTTCTTTAATACCATAGAGATAAACAGGCACCTTTTATTATTACTGACAGATATATTCAAAATAATACACTGATATTCACACACTCCCTAAAACTCTTGAATCTCATTCCATTATGTATCTCATTCCATTCCTATATGGAATCATCCATATCTCATTCTCATTCCACTCAGTTTACACCGTTTTCCAATCACTGTTTTGTTTTGATGACAGAGTATTTTATATAAGTATTGGTATTAAGTAATTCTATTTTAAAATATATAAGTGAACTGTTGCCCTAAAAGGAATAAGTAATCAGTCAATACAATAACATTATAAATACTTTCTAATGAGGGAATATTGTATGTCTATTCTATTAAAACCTAAAGCTAATCCTATATCCATTTTGGATCTGTCTGGCTGTGTTTCAGGGGTTTGTATCCTGGATGCCATATTGCAGCATGGTCCTCATTTTCATCTATATCTTCTTCTTCTCTACTGGACCAGGTAAACCACACACTGCATTTACTGTATCCTCACAATGTGACATTCTGGCATCTGAGAGACACTGAATTATCTCATTGCTGTCTATTCTTTCAGCGGGGATAACAGCTCCCCTGCCTGGTGAGATATTCACACAGTCTTATAAACCTCCAGCATTCATTGTGGCCTTTACTCTCAACTGGGCTGGACTCTTTCTGGTGGGAATACTGTTTCCCCTCATAGTGGTAAGTTTTATATATACATAGTGGTACGAGTCTGTCCCTAAACACTAACATATTTTTCTGTATGTGAAATTCTCACACGCAGAAGTATTTGGATTATTTCTGCTTCCTCATCTTTTTTGCCTTCTGCTTCTCCTCCGGCGTCTTCGTTTGGTTTAACGTCCCGGAAACGAAGAATAAAACTGTTCTGGAAATTACAGAGGACTTTAAAAAAATGCACCAGAAACCGAAACTACGGTCCAAACTGAGATCAATACAAATCAATGATCCTCAGACCATCATGTCTACCGAGCTGTAGCGCTGCTGTACACATTTTCATTCAATGCAGTCACATCTACTGACCAATAAAGTCCAGTATACATTCATTGTTTCGATTATTACAGTTTGTAGTTGTTTTTTCTTTTTCGTGGATTCCTAGTAACGTCCCATTTGTAAATCCAATTTCAATTAGCGCCGAACTGAATGTTAAATCAATAGGTTTGTACTCAGGTTTGGTCTGGTACAGTTGTATTGGCTCAATGCTATTATTGACAGTGTTGCTTGAATGGTTCTGAGGAGTTCTGTGCCTTGTTCTCAAGGGTGTGATGAACTCTTATCGCGTTATAAAGTTACCAAATGAAACATCGGACTCCGAAATGAGCGTGTAATGTGACTTCTGCCCTTAATCGCCCATATTTATTCACACTAAAGAGGTAACTGCTTTATTCTCGTTATCTTTTAATTCTTTTATGGCTGTTTTAAGCTTAAACAATTACATGAAATGAAAGTTTACTCTTGGTCTAATTCGGTTTAATATGCTCTGTGCCAAATAGACCTGGTTAAAGCTGATATAACTTACCATGGTTTGAATTATATTAACTATGATGTTTTGGTGTGGAAGAATCATTTGTTCTGTATTGTGTAAGATGTCTCAAAAAAGACTAGCCATTAAATTACTATAGTCTTTTAACTGTTTACTATAATCCAGTAAACAGTCAAAAGTTTTCATACAAAAGTTTCAACCCTTTTTAAAACTTTTCTTTAGTTTCAGTTTATATGTTAGCAGAATGTATTATTGTAACTATTACGTAAGAATACGTGAATTACGTGAATATTCATGTCTAGTTTTGAACCATTCGACCATCATAAAAAAAATAAAGTTTAACAAAGTTTGTATAATCGGACTTTTCACTCCAAGCCATTGAGATACAGACACTGATGTGGAATAAACGCGTTTCTCGTTGTGACGGCTACCTCTGGTCTCCACTTCTGTAAGGGACGCACTTTCAGTTGTGCTAAGTGTGAGAATGAAGAGGCGGAAAAAAGCGCTGAATGAAATATTGATGCTCGGTGTCGTGGTATCGACTGTCTTGTTTTGGCTGATCTGCGAGACCCCTGAACGCGTGTGTGTGTCTGATAACACAATCTACGTGCCCGTGCCGCGCTGCGCTCAATGTACGCGTGCGACCCGCATCCGCACCCAAATTACGTACATGGGGTGGTTGTTTATAAGCAAAACCCAACGTAGACTCACGTTGATGATGTCAACCTAATGAAACAATTCAGAAAGAAGAGTATAGTGACCGCTTCACACTGTAGACATTGAGAGTGAGACAGTAAGATGGGGAGTATCGAGACTCAGACGCCGCCTGGGATCGAACAGAAAGCGGCGCTGGTCACAGAGCGCAAATTTTCCACGGACTTGCGCACTGGGAAGAAAGACATTCATTCCAGGTAGGAACAGGTAGATTTACGCGTTCATTAAACTTGAACAAAATCCATTTGACCAACTAAAGCGAACTTTCCCTGAAACACTCGCGTATTCGTATGGTGTAGTTTAGTTGCTTTTCCCTTATCATCATTATTTGTTATTGTAAGTCTATACATCTAATTCTGATTTTATTTTTATTTTATGTTTTATTTTGTTTTTATCATCCACTGACTTTAGATACATGCCATAGCCTATCATTTGATTACGTAATAGCTAGTTGTCGTCATAGTTTGCTTTATAAGTGTTTGTTTGTTCAGTTTTATTAGTTGCCTGTTACTAGCTTTTAGTATTGCCTATTTATGCCTTAAAGAATGATCATGACTATTGAGGTTATTATTCATATTGAAATATTCATTCAAACATTTATGACTAATAATTCCTTCACACACACACACACACACACACACACACCTATTTTACATGGTGTTCAGTTTATACTCACATGGGCTGTGGTGTGATTACATTGTCAGAACAATAGTTTCTGGTATGTGAAGAAACACAACAGGTGGCATATTTCTTAGAAAATGTATGACTAATAAAACGTTTTCTACCTGTTGCCATCATTTCAGTGATACAAGTCTAAAGGTTTTGAATTCCAAGTAACTTATTGTAGATAAACAGATAAATATATATCAAATAATTAATAATGATGAACTATTCAAAATGCTTAAACCTAAATGTGTTATTGAAATAACACAGTAAAAAAACACAGTGTGTATTAGTACACTCTTATTGTCAAAGGTTCTTAAAAACAATTCCTTTGTTTCCGTTTGCTAGCAGAAGAATTCTCAAAAAGCAACGTTCTGTGAATGAATGTTAAGGTTCCATATGGAACCCTACAGCTCCATAAAAACGTTTAGGAACCGTTTATTTGTAAGACTTTATTGCAGTAACTTTTCATTGGCTGAAAATACAACTGTTCATTCATATTTATATGAACCTGTCAGGAGGATGAGAACATATGCTGTGTTGTGAGTCACCAATAATTGTCTTTCTCAGATGGTTTACTCAGTTTTCTCACAGTTTTAACTGAGTTGCACTATCTACTATTTATAGTTTGCTTAGTCATTAACTTTCCATTCTAGTCATGAAAACGTGACGGTTTATGCAGAGATATCACCAAAGAAGAGAGTGTGCCAGTTGGCGAACACTTCACGTTACGTCTTTACATGTTTAAACCAGCAGTTACCTCATACCAGCTGGACTGCTGTCATATGTGAGCGACCTGATAAGGAGAGAGCTGAACTGTGCTGATGTGATATATAAGCTCCTGTGATAGACATGGCACTTTTAAAACATTCAGTATACATATAGTGTGTGCGTGTGTGCGCGTGTGTGTGAGATAATTGCTACAAAAATACTACAAGTGTACTAGAGGTTTTTGTTGGTTTTGGACAGTGCACAGTTCAAACTTAACTTCTGTGATTGAATTTGACCTGCTACACTTACTAAAACAAGCCTTTTTTTCTTCTTTTAGGATATTTGTGAACCGGAATTTGACACTTGAAAACATCAAGTGTTATGGCTTTGACATGGATTACACTTTGGCAGGTAGGAACACTTCTGGGAGATTCTGTCAGTGTGTGAAGTTCTACAGTATGTTCACATCAATTATTTTGCTTTTAACAGTGTATAAATCTCCTGAGTATGAGAGTATGGGCTTTGAGCTTCTTAGAGACAGGCTTGTGTCAATCGGCTACCCGCATGAGCTGCTGGGCTATACGTATGATCCAACCTTTCCCACACGGTATGTGCTACTTTGTTTTAAACATTGACTGTATTTACATGCACATCGTTGTCCCAAATAAGGTCTATATTCTGGTTAACAGACATCTATACACACATTATTGTTTACGTTGTGTCCATTGATTTAAACAGAGGTCATGTGACTTGTCACTCTGATGTAATCATCATTAACCAATAAGAAGGCAGGTCCAGATGTGCTTCTGGAAATCCAATATGCTGTATTTAAACCGGGTGTTTTACAAACACTCAAAATGCATTTTACAAATCTGTACCTGTCGAGCACTCTATCTGTATGTCTCGTATCTGTGGATTAATTCTGACAGAAAGGTTTGCATGTTTAACCTCTATATGTTACTTCCAGAAGTACCAGTGTAAGTACCAGTATAAGTACCAGCTGTTTCTATGGATTTCAAGAACTAAAATATTAGGTTATATTATGTGAATTAGGTTAGTTTACATATGTATTTTGTTAAAATGCTTTCAGCCTATTAAAACCAGTTTATGCAAATGAGGCTGTGGGTAACAGTAATGTGTTATGCCCTCAAGGGTCCCATTAAAGCAGAGGGTCACTAGAGGTCATTATTAAAATGGCCTGATTAGTGAATGCACACAAAATGGGGTTAATGGATGCAAAGAAATAATAACATTCAATTGAATTATGGGGCTTGTTTTTTTTATTATTTTGCTATTATTCTCACATTCTCGTTGTTTGTAATTCTCTCATCCTTTGGCTTTCTCTCCAGAGGTCTGGTCTATGACACCAGGTACGGTAACCTGCTGAAAATAGACTCCAATGGAAACATTCTGGTCTGCACTCATGGCTTTGAGTACCTCAGAGGGTGAGTGACAGCGCTATGTTGAGAGAACATTGAGAGAATGTTTGCCTGCAAACGTCTGTCAGCATGGGACGTAAGACATTAGCTGTATAATTAGCGATACATTGTTCGCTTACATGCCTTGCAGCATGTGAAAGCATCGCTGTAGCTGTAACTATCTATCTCTGTACTGTAATTAATTTGTCTGTTTGCAGCACACAGATCCATGAGTATTATCCAAACAAATTCATCCAAAGAGACGACACCGACCGCTTTTACGTCCTCAACACGCTCTTCAACCTATCAGGTACAGCAATGCATTTGATTGGTCAAGTGGAGTAATTTACTCTATTACAAAGTTAACAAGCTTCATGTCTCCGTTGTTTCTCACAGAGACATATCTTTATGCGTGTCTTGTGGATTTCTTCACCAAAAGCACAAGATACAAAAAGTGAGTGACAACAGTTTTCTGCAACAGTGGACTAATGCTTTACAACCTCTCAGCCATTACAGTGATATCACAGTTCACAATTGTTCATTCCTATGGATATGTCTTCCTATAACTGTACTACCAACATAACTAATTGTGTTACAGACACAAATTACACCTTGATTTGTGCTTGATTTTTAGCAACCACTTTTAAACACTTTTAGCAACCACTTTTAACACTTTAACACATATAAAATGTAGTTTCTGTTAAAGATTTCCTCTTTTGTATTTTAGCTTGGAATAAAACACAGTTTTCTCGCTATTTCTTCTTCTATCAGCTGTGAGAAAGGGTTCAAACACGGTGACTTGTTCATGTCACACAGAAGCATGTTTCAGGACGTGCGAGACGGCATGGATTATCTGCACGAAACCGTATGTTCAGTGAATCACGAACACTGACAAACACTTACCGCTAACATATCAGAATACAAACTACTGACTCATTCAGTTCCCAAACACTGAATAAGAAATAGTTAAACACCACATTAAGGTGTTTTGAAGTGATTGTTGTCACTTGGTTTTGCAGTAAATTGTCTCCTGAAAGTGTTTATAGTACTTTGTTTTTAAATTACTATTTTTTCCTCAGGGCTCTTTGAAAGAAAGAACTTTAAAGAACCTGGATAAATATGTGATTAAAGATGTAAGTAATATGTAAAAGATTTATCAGTAATGTTAACAGCACTTATTAAACTTTATATGTGTCAAATGAATCCATTCATTGTTACAGTAAATTACTGTAGAATTCCTAAAGCATCAGTACTGTACATTTAAACAAGCATTTTGTTTTGATTTTGTTTAGCCCCGCCTCCCTGTTTTACTCAGTCGCATCAAAGAGGTCGCCAAAGTTTTCCTGGCCACCAACAGTGACTTCAATTACACTGAGGTAAAATTACAAAAAATATCCAAACATACTGTAAGCAACAGATCATTACACAATGACATCATTTTTTTAATACATCACTTTGTCTCTCCCCTCAGGGTATTATGAAATACTTATTAGATTTCCCGCCGGGCTCCAAGGTGAGGAGCCTGAATATTATTATACATTAAAATAAAATATTAAAACATAAAACATATTTGTTTATGGTATATGATTTTCACACAAATAACCTGATGATGAGTTTCATAACATTTCATATTTGATGTTCACGACACATTATGGTGTTCAGAACCCCAAAAAACCATGGCGGTCCTATTTTGACCTGGTGGTGGTGGACACAAGGAAGCCCTTGTTCTTTGCAGAGGGGACAGTATTACGACAAGTAGACACAGTGAGTTTATCTGCTGTGCTTTTAAAGTATAAATACATTTATGCTTGTATACATATAAAAATTTGATCTTTTAAACCTTTTAAATAGTGTATGTCATTAATATGTCATTAATACGCTCTGAAGCTTTAATAGTACATAAAGTGTATTTTACAAATGACAAATTGATTATAATACAGTGCTCTGGAATACTTGCTTCTGATTGGTCAGCTGCTGAATGTAATATATTTAATATATAATAATGTTTAATGACCACTAAACTCTATAATGCTGCATGCACAACCAACTAAGCTAACATAATAATATTAAATAGTTAATTAAATTAACATGGCATCAACTATTTTGAGTCATTTTAAATGACTTTCTCTGCAGACATTTAAAAAAGAAAATTGAATTGAAAATTGAATTGATTTGAATTGTAAATGACATCACACCTGTGATGCAGGACACAGGCAAGCTGCGTATAGGGACATACACTGGAGCTCTTCAGCACGGGACCGTGTATTCTGGAGGTAAAGAACTGGGATCAGTTATCTCATTCTGTTATCTCATTCTATTATCTCATAGATATGCTGAACTTGCTTTGAAGGCTTACATCACTTGTTCTTGTTCAACACTTTTCTCAGGATCTTCTGATATTGTCTGTGATTTGCTGGATGTTAGGGGGAAAGACATCCTCTATGTGGGGGATCATATTTTTGGGGACATCCTCAAGTCAAAGAAACGTCAGGGCTGGAAGACATTCCTGGTGGTTCCTGAACTGGCTAAAGAGTTACATGTGTGGGAAGATAAAACCAGTAAGTGCTCCAATGTACATTAAACTAATAATAACTTAAACCATCACATAAGTCTGAATATGTATATTGGACTGTATGGTTCCAAAAAAGAACCTTAAACATCCACAGAACCTTACTGCTGCACTAAAGGGTCTTTGTAGTGGAAAAAGAGCCCAAAGACTTGGTTCTTTGTGAAACCAAAAATGCATTGCTGCTAAGAACCCTTTGGGTACCATTTTTAAGAGTGTATGTTTATATACTTTATGATACAGATAGTACAAAAAAATGTTTTCTTGTTTTTTGTAGGTATGTTTGAGGAGTTGAGACATCTTGACATTTTCCTCGCTGAATTATATCAGTAAGAGTTTTTCTTGTATCGTCTTTGATCCAAAATGCCTCCAATAAGTTATGCAATAAATATTTAAGAGAGAGGGACTAAGTGTACAGAATAAACCATTAAGAAACATTCTCAACATTTCATTGGGGGTGTATTTATAAATACATGAATAGTAACGATAGTTATTGCGCACATTAAATGTCGTCTGCCAGAATCGGTAAACAACCACAGGATGCAATATTTACAATGGTCGATAGATGGCGGCAGAGCACTGTGTGTGTGTGTGTGTGTGTGTGTGTGTGTGTGTGTGTGTGTGTGTGTGTGTGTGTGTGTGTGTGTGTGTGTCCTAGACCAGCGCAGTTTTGCGCAGATTTCTAGTCACTATGTATTCTTATATGCAAAAGTTTTTCATACTTTGCATATGAATGCAGATATTACATAGTCCCTTTATGATGTTGATCCTTATTAGTTTTTGCTGTTCTTATAGGAATATTTTGTGGGAACACACAAACATAAAAACAAATAATTAAATTTGTCTCTTATTTTTCATATCAGGCATTTGGACAGTGAAAGTCGCGAGTGCCCAGATATCAGTGAAATTCAGAACAGAATAAAAGTAAGTTCAACCTAATCACATCAGTTTCATTTATATAGCAGCTTTCACAATCCATAATGTTTTGTTCTGTGCCCTAATGCCACCTGTGAGCAAGCCAAAAACAAAATAATAAAAAACTTTTATATTAAGTTTTCAAAGGTTTCAATCTAAATGTATCTGCAGGGAAAATGTTGTATTTTAAATGTACTGTTATTATAAAGTTTTGTATGTGTGTTGCAGATGTTGACATACGGCATGGATTTGTGCTATGGGAAAATGGGCAGTATTTTCCGCTGTGGTTCATCAAAAACCCTATTTGCCAGCCAGTTATTGCGCTATGCAGATATATATTCCATCTCCTGCCTCAATCTCCTGAACTATCCCTTCAGCTACCTCTTCAGAGCTCCCCTTGTCCTGGTAAGATGTCCAGCATTTGTTGTATTTAAATACCTATAAGATGCATTCAAATCTATTTATTAAAACTATCACACATCATATAAGCATTTCTTTAAAAATAGCATAAGCACACTTTAAGCATTTAATAGAACACAATGAAACAACAACATATACTATTTAAAAGGAAGAAAACACATGTACAGCTGTGATCAGTGGATTGGATGGGTGTAACAAGAACAGAATAATAGCCTGTGTTATCACCTGTGTGCACTTTTGAATTTAATGCATACATCCACAAAAATTAACTTAAGACTTTACGCAGTTACAAAATGACTCAAAAAAGCACTTTGCAGTTTGTTTGCAGATGCCAGATTAGTTGATGTCTTTTGTATAATACAATGACATTTAATATCGTCATAAATTTGGATTAAGTGGCCAAATACTTTAAATGACTAAAACAGGTGTGGATTATACATGTCAAATGAAAAGTATGTTTATATCTGTTGTGTTTTTATCAGTTACCTCACGAGGCTGCTTTGGAACCTCAGACCAGGGATCAGACCACATCAGAATTCACAGCCAATCACATGCTTAAAACCACACTCACCAAGGTTTGAATGAAACACACATTTGTTTTGGTTTTGTAAAAACTTTATTTAAAAGTTTTAAGTCATTAATGATTTATTCTAAATTCCAATTATTGGTTTTCACAAAGCGCCAGTGTGAGTGCGATGATGGCGACTGTGGACGAGATGAAAACTGTGTTCGAAATAACACTTCTGCTTAAACAGAACCGCTGACACAAGAGACGTGTGGTTTTCTTATTGCTGTAAATATGAACTTTGCTGGTTTTGCCTATTTCATTTCCACAATATTCATTCCTGGCTAAAAATAACTGATATACATTGCTTGTCTAGTTGTGTTTATGTTCAGTTTAGCTTCACTATAATTTATCTGGCAGAAAATCTTTGATAACATTTATTTGCTGTGTTTGTGTTGGCATTTCATTTAAATTCACAGCTTTTTACAAGAATGATCATTTGTAAGTCTTTTATATTTGTGTGTTTGAATAAGACTAAAGCTACATTTGATATTTACTGCTGTCACAGATTTACTGCTGGGTGATGTTGTTACTGGTCAGTTTTTAATATACAATGTATATGTGTATTTGGTTTGAACTTTGGGGGGTTGGGGGTGCAGTGTTAACTGTATAAATATTGAGGGGTTTGGGGG
>JBAJNP010000026.1:10288-23878 GCA_036877545.1 Yasuhikotakia modesta
CCCCCCTCAAAAACAACGCCTTTGTGCATATCTACTCAACAAGTTTGTTTCCTGTGACTGAATTATATACAATAATGCAGAATATATAAAAAAGTGGGTTTAACGTAAGCGATTTTTAAACTGTTTATTTTATTATGAATTATGCATTTTCTTCAATTTTTGCAAAACTAGAATTATATATTAAAGTGTTTTATTATAAACCGAGTCTGTTGTTAAAATTACAGGACTTAAGCTGACACTTTGTATAGCAAATTCGTTAGAAAGGCTATCAAACACACTAACCTACGTGTGTATCGCTCAACATACGGACATCTTCAGGAAAATCTCTGTACGTTGTCCGTAAGATGGCGGCAAAGCCTATGTGATGTTTACACATGACTGCAATAAAGACCTTTACCATGAACATAACCAGCTAAATACTAAATTATAAGGTGTATCGTGAATTAAACAATTCATAACATTCACAAACAAGCAAGATCACAATCATACTATATTAATATACGCTACACTGACCAATATTATGCAGAAAGTAACGAAGGCCTGGCGAACAACTTTATAAAATAGGCCTTAACGCATTATGAACTATACATTACCAATAACAGTGACACATGCATCGATTAAATACGTAACATAATCACACAGTGCAAGAGTATTTATATGTTCTGCCTACATGGATTAAACGTTTATTTTAAACGGCGTGTTATGAAAATGGGTTTAGTTTATAAAGATACATGTAGACGGATCCCACTTGTTACGCTACGTGCTTCATAAATTCCCCTATTATTAAAACGTCCCGTTAAATTAATGCGTGATCAAAATAAAAACGCGAATAAAGACCGGATGTCGAGCTCCGATTACTGACAACAGTGAATAGACCTATATTACAATAAACGGTGAAATTCATTAATAAACTGCTTAAATGAAATATGTGCTGAAATGCATGTGCGTTAAGTCTTACAGTCTTTTGTGCTTAACGGTGTTCGTGCTAAACCTACAGTAGGATCGATCGCCCTCCGAAGATAACGAGGGTCTATTGTAACGTATAGACTCCATTTTGAATAGACCCATGTCTTTAAGTTAGCTGTAAAATAAACTTACATTACTATAGCTGTTAACATAACACTGCGGTCTTAAGACAAAATGCTGTCTCCATGTACAGTTAAGATATTAAATTTAATATCCACTTGTAACTAAGCATGAAACAGTTTTAATATGGGGCTACATTGAGTCTGCCAGTATGAATTCATCACATTGGGACAAATTAAACTTTTAACATGTTTTTTGATTGTTAAACTCAACTTAAGTGGTCTTTAACCCCTTTTGTGTGACCACCAAATGAAACTCAACAAGCACAAACACTACAGGGCAATTCAGTGAAGTCTGGAGTACTAAAGACATAATGTCTGAAGGAGCGGTGTAACTTTCAGAACAAGAAGTCACATGAGCATGTTTTCCTTAACAGTGAGCAAAGCAAGTCACTGTGACATTGTGTAAATGTTTAAAGAGGTGCTACTGGAATATTGTGCAATCTGCTTCAGAAAACTAAAAGCAGTTTGTCGCAATGCTGTGTCCCATATAACTTCAGACACATATCATCTCCCATTCCTCACATTCCACGATTTCCCAGCAACCCTTGCAAACATGCCTCAACAAGTTGCGTTCGTTATTCAAGTGGTTTAGGTGCTTCGCTTGCTCATAGTTTCCCACCTGTATGGATAAACAGGGTTAACATTTAACCTGAGGCGTATTCTGCATGCCTGCCCTGAAATTCTGCTAGTCAGCTTTGATGTAAAACCAACTTTGAGGAATATATTTCATTCAAGTGTAAAAGTTTGCAGTTTTAGGTTTCCCTAGTGCATTAATGCAACACGTTATTTTAGCTTGTTAAAATCATAAAACTTAAAACCAATAAATTGTTATAACTGACTTGATTTTGATCTGAATGTTTTCTTACTACATACAGGATTGTCGTATGAATTCTTTATGGTGATAAACAGGGAAGCAAATATTTTTACACTTCAACCACACATAGCCAACAAAAGCAACTTTCCATAGATACAAGGCAAGTACAGACACCTTGTATAGAGTCTATAAGTGTAACTTGGCTCCAGCGTATATGTATGGTATGCATGATTCAGAGCCTGCGGGGCTGATTCACTCAGTTATGTTAAGGACTGTCTAAGCAATGTTGAGAGACACGTTTAGCAGTCCTGGGCCCCTCTCCTGTCCCATCCCCCACCCTATACTCACAACTGGACCTGCTTCCCTGCATTCCACCGAAAACATTCCCTCCCCCCCACTAACCTGCGACAAGGGAGGGTCCAGCATGTACCTTTATTCAAGCCATTAACTTTACAGACAAACCCACCCTATTACATATAAATAATAAATCTTACACTAAATGCAAAATTTATTGCATTTATTGCACTGGGCCTCAAAAGAAATGACGCCTCAGACTTAAATCCATAAAGTACTAAATTTATTTTTCATAGAAGAATGTGACAGTTGGAGGAAAACACGAGAGGCCCTTCCAGTCTGTAATGTGTTCCCATGCAGCATTCCTGCGACAGCTGAACATAGGCAGAGGCTAAATGCTATGACAATACTATTGCACTGCTAGAATGGATGGTACAGTAGTGCAACATCGTCAGAGCAGCTGACCTCAGCACATCGGCACATGGGGTCAGCCATCTTCTTTGGCCAATGGCTATTTGCACTCGATTCCTCGTTTAAAGTTTCCCAGTGAGGAATTTTGCAACCAAGTCTTTAAAAATACATTTAGTGCCAAGGGTATATGTACATGCATAAATTACATGCACCAACTGCAGCCACAGCAACTAAAAAACAAGTAAAAAGAATTTCTCTTAGCCTGTAAGGGTCTGTAAAATGATAATTTACATGCTTTATACACATTTTGCAAATACGTTAAAAGCTACATTAATCATTTCATGACACAGATTCAAAGCAAGCCAAATATTTACAGTTTGCAATATATGCAACAAGACAGACCTGTACATTGTAACTTCACATGTTAAACCATAGGAGAGGTGAGAGGTTAAGGCAATAGAACATAGGTGGAGGTCTCTGTTCTATAAGCCAATGCCCTTTTAATATTGCACTGCTCTTCTGATTGGCCAGTAGTACAACAGAAAAAGGGCAATGGACAAAACATGGTCAACATCAATACGTTCTCCATACAATCCTCCTTCCATGTCACATTTTACCAGCTTCATTTAATAATGTTGCAGTAACATTTCACAAATGTTTATTTGATGTTAACATTCACGGAAGAGCTAAATTTCAAGCATTTGTAAGTTTTAAGTTTTGTGTGTCAACATAACTCATAACAAAATATTTCTACTCAAATTACTCATACATCTGTAAATATTAACACTAAAGACCGCAGTTAGTTAAACAAACTTAAACGAAGCTGTAGGAAATAACAAAAAAACTAAGTAATATTATAACGTTTGTATTATCTTTTGTGGGACACAGCTTTAAAGAAAGGTTAAATATGAGTTTAAAACATATTGTACCACCTTTAATAATTCGATCAAATAATTGAAGAATAAATGTTGTCTTGTGTTTGGTTTAACTTTTGGCTCATGAAAACTTTTGCCTTTCTCAGTTCAGAGAAAGTGTCACAGCACTTCTCTGATGGATTCCTGGAACGAGTGGATTTATAGAGACTGGTGCTCGCACAGAATCTAACGAAATCGAAACAAACGTTTTAAAAAGAGATTAAAAAGAAAGAGGCACTTATTTTAAATCTTAGAATAAATGCGAAATGCTTTCCACAAATTAAACACAATGTGAAGAAAATTGAACAACTTTTTAAAACAAAGTTTGAAGGTTTACAAAGACGGTAAAGAAAATAACAAATGTGTTTTAACAGGTTGTCGAACATAAAATCTGCGCTTAAAATACCTGTGAACGATCGTACAGAACGTACCGAAGCACTACAGTACCTTCGGGAAACTGATAAGAATAAATGTCAGAGAAAATGCAAACTTATTTCCATCAAAATGGAAATTTAATGTGCTTTAAAGTACAGATTTTAGTCTTCCCTTCGGTTAAACGCAAAACATCACTGGCTGAACTAAACCTCAAGCACTTGAATCGAATTCACTGTTGATTCGAAGCGCTGGTGTGTTTACACACGCCTCACATATTCACACACTTTTCAAAGGTAAATACTATAATCATACCTTTATCGTATTATGTAACTATACATTAACTATAAAAGCAATTCGTTCACCCTCGCCTGTGTTATTCTACAGCAAACATCACTCGCATAAGGGTTGCATACTGTAGGAAAAAATAGCTCGTACCCAAGGTTTGATGGCATACGATCCCTGATGCGCATGAAAATGAGGCGATCAGTTAATTCTGCACATCAGCCTCTGCTGGTCCCATCCACCCAAACTCTCCTTTACGCCCTACAGCTCCCGCCATTTCCGCCCGATCATCCCAAATGTTTGAGGAACACATAGTGAACCCCCAAATTTCATGAATGGTATCTAACCAAGGGAGGGACACTCCGTCAGAGAAAAAAAATGTAGAGGAAAAAAAGAGAGAGAGGGAGCGCGAGAGGAGGAAAAGTTGAGCAAAAGGTGCAAACCCTGAGCGTCTTCTTTTTCAGTCTTGTTTTTCAAATGACGTGTGCATTAAGACTCTCCGTTTCCAAAATCCCAGTTAAAATCTTAACGCGCGCCTCCGCAAAATAAATGAGCAGCCGCGAAGACGCGCGGCCTCGCGGCCTTCCAGCGTAAGACTCCATCTTTGACTAGTTGACATTCAGATCCAGCCGGAGCAAATGCCTCATTTGCATGCGCTGCGCTGATTGGTCCGTTCCTGCGCTAGTCTCTGTGGTATGCTCAGCCATTGGTTAAATCTTCAGCTCTTCGACGCTCCGACTCGTTGTGTGATTGGACGCAAATCTGACGCCGCCACCGCATACTTTAATTGAACAACAAATACGCGACGCACTGTGTCCCATTCACAAATTTCTCATCACCGTCGCACTTTCCCGTCCTAGTTAAGCTGCTGTTATTGAAAGGTGACATTTATCTTTAGAATTGCATGTCTTAGCATTATTTTTATGTCAGTCTCTTCCCATGCTCTCATTGTATTAGCTGTAATTCCAAAGGAATCTATCGATTTATAGAAACTTGAATTACATATACATCATATTGCTTTGATTTATTTGTATTAAATGGTCCTTTTAGTCTTCAAGCACTGTTTAAAGCAGTTAAAATATTTGTGGAACCATTGTACCTTCGGTACGTTTTCTACTGAGGCAGCCTTTAACAGTAGCGCACGGGTTGTATAGGACACAGATATGTTGCACATTTGTGCATCCAACTTGTGGTGGGCTGGACCACAGGGGTGGGCTAAACCAGAAGGACCAGTCCTGGGAGGTGCCTGAGTCCTGAGTGAGCTTTGATTGACATCTGGAGGAGGGTAGTGGGCTGTGAAATGTGGCATTCTTGGTCAAGGGAGCTGAAATAATGGTATTGTTTGGTGGGAAAGGGCCTTCCCCCCCCTTCCCCTTTCACTGTTCCCCAGTTTGAAGGGATCTGATTGTGCGGTTACTCTGGTAAAAGTGTTTGATGTGAGGGAGAGCAATGCTTTAAACAGCATGTGAGGGAAAAAGATATATTCTTTATCTTAGACATATATTTACTGGTTTCTAGCATCTATATGTGATTATAACTCAACTCAATATATACTGTCTCTGTCTTTTACCAGTTAAACCATCATGCTTTTGGAGAAAACATGCTTTTCATAACATTTTCATTTACATTTATAAATCAAACTGGATTTTAAACCACAAATTGTTGTCATAGTTTTGTGTAAATCATTTTATATAAATGCACATTGTAGTTTTTCACAAAAGCCCTTTGATTTGTTGTGTAGGTGGATTCTCTTTAAAGGCTATAGGTTATCATGGTTGTGTCAGTCCAAAGGTTGATGTGCAATTCAGAAACGTGCACGTAACAATTTCAGTTTATGTTAATTTAATTAACAAATAAAAGCATTATTCTAAGTTAAATATAAAAAGGTTAAAAATTTAATGTTGATAAAACAATGCAATGAATGTAATAGCACTGTAACTGTTAGCTACATGAAATGAAAAACAGGCTAAATGTGTTTTTTAAGCACAAAAAGATAAGCACAAAAAGATGAAATAAATATTTATTGCTGCCTAATTTAAGAACACTAATGCAAATTTGTGCTGTATTTGTATTTAATAGTAAAATGCTATTTTACTATTTTACAAGTATTGAAGTGATCAGAATACAGGAATACTAAATGTGTGGATGAACTAGACTTGTAGGTATTTTTATAATACTTTGTTAAACTTTAACAATTTTTTGGTATTGAAAGCAACTGTTTTGTAATAATTTTTTAGTTTTTTAATTTTAAAAATTTAATTGACAGAATATAATAAAAGGAATGATCTTAAAATGTGTTTAAATACAAATACAGAACAAAGGCATCTGTCCGCACATTTTAATTTCTTGTCATTTTACAGTGTGAGAAATCACCATATCACTTTCTAAACTTTTATTATAATTTATTATTATGCACTTTTTAATTTTTGCATATGCTATTTTCTTATAATAATTTAACATAGTTAGAACATTTGTTACAGAGTTTTACAATATATTTAAACAGAAAGAATAATCCCCACAGTAAAATAAAAGATTTTCAGAAAAAATAACTACAGACACTGATGAATAAAGAGATTTGTTTTAGTAAAGATTCATTTTTGAGATAATGTCACTAATGTCACTCTGTACATTATTGTGATTTAATAAATAAACAAAAAGCAGAAAAAAATTATTTTTTATAAACCTGTGAGAACAGAGATGTGCTTTTAATAATGACTATGTTAAAGTTTTTAAAGTTCTGATAATTTCTACAGAATTGAATTTCTTAGTAGATCACCACAAAAAGAGAACTAAGACATTAGTTGTTATTAAAATGTGTAATCAAACGCTATAAAATAAATACTATAAATTACTATAATAGTATAAATTCTTTGTTCATGCAAGCACACAAAGCAATAATGCTTTTTAAATTCTGACACACAGTTGTGAGTTTTTAGAACAATAACAACATCATATATTTGACTCATTGACACCTAATAATAGCAGAAATGTGTCTGAACAACATGATAAAAGGCACTGCATAACAACCGCTTTGATTACTTAAAAACAATTATTTCTTTACATTTTGATGGTTAACAAAAACTTAATCTTATCCAAAGTTCTTAAAATTTGGACTTAAAAACTGTCTTTTTCTGAAAATGATATGTAAACATTTTATTGACTGCCATTTTAAACTCAGTTGCTTCCTGGTTTTGACTCCATCAGTCGCACCTGAACTGTGTAACAAACAGAAAATAGGAAACCTTTGGAACTTGGGAGGTAAAGGTTTCATTATTGTTCTCATTTTCCTCATTCCCTTCCTCCAAAAATATTCCTCCCCTTTTCCTCCGACCTTTAACCTTCCTCTCTGTTTCATCTTCTGCCTCTCTCTCTCATTCTCTCTCTTTCTAACTCTCTCTTTGGTTTGTTCCTCATGGACGACCCATGAGGAAAAAACAACAGTGACAGACAGTCATTGATAATTTCTAAGAGCAAAACAGAAGGTTAATGGATTGGATTTTCTGTCAGCATCACAGTGGGTGGTGACATGGATGGGATGCGGAGCCCTTTGAGATTCATCTTTCTTTTTTAAGCTGAGACCACCACCCCCCGCCCCCAGGACCAAACCTTCTCCCCTTGTTTTGCCTTAAGAAGAGAGCTCTACCCTTTCCGCCCTAAATCGGATCTACTGAGCGCATGCCCAGCATTCCAGCTGTGTGGGTGGCGGACTGAAGTAGGGTTAAGAGTTTAGGCTGCTGTACGTGACACAAAACATCACTATAATAAGATCTGCATTTCCTGTAGGTGAATTCCAGCCATATTCTCCATTTGAATCTGTGGGGTGTGAACATTCATAGCAAGAGCAAGACAATTTATCCATACTGCTTTCGTACCTTCACACCCCAGCCCTTGTTCCTGAAGCCATTTTTCAAAGGATGGCGTAACATTTTACTTTAAAATACAGCCATGAAATTTATAGTCTCATAAACTATCGTTATAGTCTTTGGATGGTTTTATCCTAGAAAATGATATTGTGGCATTAAGCAATAGCAATTTTGTTTAAATAATACATTTATCACTGAAAATAAATGTATCAAAATTGTATGAAAATAGTTTCCATTAAATACTTTTGGAAAGTTGATGTGTCAGGCAGTGTAAAATGTTTCGAGGCTAAAGAATTAAAAACAGTTTAAACTGCATTTTGGTTTTTTAAAAATTATTTTTATCCACACAGTTTTAATGATCTCATATTAATCGAGACACTACATGGAATGTTATTTAATTTACTAAATTTATTTGCTACACCATTAAATAATTTGAAATTAACTATACTTTCCCCTATACATTCAAATGTTTAACATAAACAATAATGGACATACTTTGCATCACCCAGCCATATATATTATGTTAAACATACATGTATGTAACATTATTTAAAACACACTGAAGGCTTACTCTGAAAAGCAGAGGTCCAGGGTACAATCCCATGTGTTCCTCAGTAGCTGCTGAGAAGAACTTCAATCCATTAACCCAACTTCAGAGGAATTCCTCACTTCATTTCACAGAATACATGTGGAATGTACGTGGGGGTCAAAGGGCAATGGGCTAGGGGGAGCCCACCCCATACAGGGGCGAGCCAGCCTTATTCAAACACGCCCTGAGGGTTGTGGGAGGAGCGTTGGGCATTAGTTTAAAGATAACCTATAATCAAAGCATCCACCTACTGGCTGCTTATATCAGCCCTTTACAGTGACCCTTTACCCAGTCCTCCATTTTGTGAAAGACACCATTTAGATGACATACATGCACCTTGAAAGTCCACTGAAGGATCAAAAATTTATTCTAGTTTAGAATAACTAGTTCTAGTTATTCTAGTTTTTCAATGGAACCTTATTTTATTAATAACTGCTGTAATGTACAATCACATACTAATTTCCATTTTACAAATTACAAATTAATCTCTGTAGACGGCATTTGTAGTGTAGCGTTAAAAAACAATTGAAACACATTTTTCAAGCAAAGGATTTGGTTATAGGCAGTTACAGTGTCAAGTCAAGACATTTATAGTGTCAAGTCAAGACATTTTAGAAAGTTTTAAGTAAAAATGTAAAGCATTTTCATTCATTTTTTAATTACAAATCTCTTTAATTGATCTGTGAAGTTGCCTAAATCATTCAATCAAAGTGGGTGACTGTTTGAAGAGAGTGCATGTCCAGTTATGTCACATATAGGACATATTGAAAATTAATTTCATGTTATTTCAAGTGTAATGTTTATGTTGTGTTATTGCTTTGTGTATTTTAACATTTATTGTGTTGCCCTGTTATGTTGCTGTAACCAATTTTTTTAAGGCTGAGGAACAAGTAAATGTATTATTATTTTTGTGGTAATAAACTTTATGCCACACATAGTGTCAACAAATCTTAACGTATTTGTTTGACTGACATCTTATAGATTAATGTGACTTTACAAAGTTCATCTCCTCATGCTGTTTTTTATAACAATATATTTTTTTTCTTTCATTTTAAGCTACTACACTTACACTTAAACTACTACACTACAGCATTTAAACACTTGTTTGTTTAAATGCTGCAAATTACCTCGGCTCTTTCCATGCTACCCAAGCAACACTCTGTGCAGTTGACTTTATTTTGCAGCTCAACCCCCGTTTTCCCCACAGATAAGATGCAACAATCCACACAGTCCTAGTGGAATTCTGCATTGCCATTCTGACTTTAGCTGTAAAGAGCCTTTGGGTGCTTTGGCCAATAAGGAATCAGGGGTGGACCCTAGAAATTCCACAGTTCCAACATCTCTGTATCACTTACTTGACCTTTTCGACTCCTTAATAACCTCTCTCACTCCCAGCTCAACTCACAAATGTCATTTCAATTGTTAGCAGATTAAATGATTATGTACTTTAAAGTTGACATAAGTATCATGTTGAGGTATCATTTTTTGTTCAAAAGTGTCTTCTCTTAGCCATCAAAAATGACTCTTGTTGTTTGAATCCTGACCAGCCCAAACTGCAGTATTTACTCTATTGACAATATTGGTATTGTGAATTTGGCAACCTACAGCAGATGCAGAGAGAATTCATGATACCATTGATACCATGATACCATTTTTGTCATTTGTGAGTGGTGCAGAAATTAAACACAAATAAACACACACGCACACTTCATTTTTTCACTGTACTCATGAGCGGTGAATACACTAAACAGTAGCTTTGGTTCAATGTATTTTGTTACAAATATATCCTGATAAGTTTAGCACACTCCATGCCACAAAAACAGCTACACTACAAAATTCTTAAAGTGTGAATTCTGTAACCTATTTTTAGAAACATAAGCACTGTAATGTAAGCTCAATAATAATGAAAAATACATTCATTGTTTAATAATCTATTCTTTTTTATATTTTTCTCAGTAGAATGTTTTGTATTTGGATTTCTGTAATGTATTACAATTTAAGCCAACATGGTCCACACACACAATATTATTAAATAGTTTGATCACATGGCAGTACAGCTTTGATTTGTTTATAATTTCACTGGCATTCATTGGTTTGGGGGAGACATAAAGCTTCAGTGTCCCACATTAGGACAATTCACCCTATCGTGATCTATGCTGCCCTACTAAGGCAAAAGACCTTAACTCACCAGAGTGTGAGAGTCAGGACATGTTTCTGTATTTTCCAGGACACAAAGATAACTTTACAGTCACAAGTTTTTTTTTTTGCCTTAGTAGGGCAGTATGGCTACCAGTCTTTAAATCTCATATAATTTCATTACAGCCTATATGGGCTAAAGCAACAGTGACACATCATTTTAATCCTTTTATACCAACACTTATTCAGCAGGGTTATGTAGCTTGTGTGTGTAATATAGGAGATGTAGTGTTCAGTACTCTCTGTGCTCTTGTTGTGTTAAGAGTGGTTGACTCAGCACACGCCAATTCAATGAGCGGCCATTTTTCCCGAGTGCATCTGAACAGGAAGTGACGTTCTATTGCGCCCTAAATTAATAACGAAAACATGTTTACGCCAGAAATATTTCAGATAATAATTTACAATATATTCACACTCATAAATATGTGCTCGTGAAGTCTCAGATGAATTTGATTTCGATATAATGGTAAACAATAACATTATTTGTATTGATTGCATTTTATCTTACTTACACCTGACTGTAGAACTACTTCATTATTGATAGTATTATTTATATGTAAGTAGAGACAGTCAAATTAAACAATTAACAAAAATACAGAAGTTTATATTATAGAATAAATGGCGGTGCGGCTGAAGTGACTGGAGGCTGCAGTTTTGGACAAGCGCCTCGTGGCGTTATGATGCCACCGTGTGGCTAGTGTTTAATGTTATCAGAAGGCATCTATGTATTGTTTACAGTAACATGATCTATTTATATTATTTAACTGTTGTTTTAACTCTTAACCTAGCCAAAAATCTTGCGAAGGTACAGTGATAATATCAGATAACGATGTCACAGCGCATATCTTAACACTGTTTGCCATATTTGTCTACTGTAGTGCCAGATTCACCAAGGTCATTTGTAGGAAGCAATGCCTTTTGTTAGTATTTACGAAAGACAAAATAAACCTCATGTGTAGAACGACATGCTTTCCTAAACTGTCAAAATATTTTACATTCTTCAGACACAATGATTCAGATATTATCTCATTCATCTGAGAATACTGACCTGACATACTGACAATTACACTTGCAAACATTTGTCACGTTAGAGCGTTTGAAGCTTTATAGAATGAATAAGGTTTATTATAAAAGTGGAATAGGTAAAATGTTTTATCGGTTTGTTTTAATGAACAGTCTGTTTACAGACTACAGAATTGTAATAAACCTCTATAACAACATCAATATAGTTTTTTTATGGGTTGGATTGTTTATAACTAGCAAGTATTTAACATAAACTCCAAACATAAATCACTGATAAACAGTGCAGGTTCTAATTCTTAAAATAAATGCAAAATATACAGTTTTAAACAGGAGCACTTGCTTCCCAGCACAATGACCAGGTGTTACCAAATGTAAGTGTTAAAAGAGGTTTTCAGTGTTAGAATATTCTGGATGGATGGTTGCACATTGCTGTAACTCCAGGACCCACTTCTCAATTAACCATATTCTGAATTTTAGATATTGCTCAGGACGCCTTCAATGTATTTTTTATTTGCTTGTTTTATCCTCAAGGTGAGAATCACGTCTGATTTACATTTACATAACATACATTTATGCATCTGCCAGACGGTTGTTTCCACGTTGACTCAGAATGCATTCAAACTATACATTGTAGCTGTGTGTGTGTGTGTGTGTGTAGAAATGAAACCTATGACCTTCACACTGCTAAAAGCTAAAAAAAAGTGTGCTATTACTTTTAAACAGCACATATATTTCCTATTTTCAAAGACTTTAAACTAAGTGTATCAATAATACTGATTGTTTCTTAGCAAACATCATAAAATATATACATTTGATGTCAGTGCAGAAAACACTTCAAAAACAAACAGGCCAGACATACAGTTAGAGTCATGTTTATTTACAGCAGAATCCTGACTAAAGAGAAAAAAGGGAAGGTTAGGAGAGCTGAAATGTTTTCAATACAGCTCATTTGGATCCACATTTCACTACACTTTTTAATTTATTTATTCAAACTTTTATACAGAATCCTTTTGGCTGTTAATGTTGATAGCCCAACAGGGCTTAGCGCCCTCTGCAGGCAGGGAGGAAGATGAGAAAAAAGTACAAAATGAAACTCCACAGCATTAAAGAAAAGGGAATACAAATAATGGGCTAAAACAAAAACAAAAAATTTCATAAAAAAGAACATCTGTGTTTATTTTCAATGCAATCACCATGATCGTCATTTATATTTTTTGTAAGTCTGTGAGGGTGTCAGAGGGTCAGTGAGTGGGATTGTGGGTAAATGATGTTTGTGAAGCTCAAGATAACTGTGTCCCACTGCCAGGCAAACGTTCATACTGAATATTTGGACAACGCACTACAATGTTTGTGTGGGGTGTATGTCCAAAAGCCCAGCTGGAGGGTCACAGCAGTCCAAGTTTTCCCATGTGCCTCTCCTTGTTTTATTAAATCTCTTGTGCGACTCTCCGTCTTCGACCCTGTGTCTGCGTCTCAGAGTGTCGCACTAGTGTGGTTGCCCTGGAAACGCAGCTTTGAAGAACGACACGCTGTACAATTGACATGCAAGGCCAGACAACTAACAGATTAAAAAAAACCAGGTAACAACAGGTAAAAAAGCAAACTTCAACAGACTGAGCCAGCAAAATGCATTATTTTCTACAACACACACACACACACACACACACACACACACACACACACACACACACACACACACACACACACACACACACACACACACACACACACACACACACAC
>JBAJNP010000026.1:23928-105400 GCA_036877545.1 Yasuhikotakia modesta
CACACACACACACACACACACACACACACACACACACACACATTAACTGTTATTGATTCAATTATCTCTAAGGAATAGAGGAATAACTGCAAATAAAAATATTAATGCTTCAAATACTAGTGAACAATTCGGCCAGTTTAAATAAGGGCCCAATGATTTTAGTACATTCCATAAAAACTCCATCCAAGGGCATGACAGAGCTTGTCCTCAATGGTCCGTCCAGACCCCATGGAGACAACCATCATACATTCATACACATATGGCACCCTTATCACACACTCCCTTCACTCACAGGGTCAAGCCATGTACATATCAGCTCTTTTGAACCGTGCAACGAGCCCTTTGAATAGGCCTTATTCAGAACACCAGCAGAATGGGTTACTGTGTTACGCACAAGACATTCTTATGAAAACTGTAGCATTTAATTCAATGGGGGAATTTACATTGGAATGGACGATTTGCACAGAAATTTATTGTCTTGCATTTCATAAACAGGCCCAATGTGTCTTATGATGTGTCCATTAGGCAAAAAGTGACCTCAGCAGGGTTGTTAGCCTACACAAAAACCCATTTATACAACGGGAAAAAACAAAAACTTTCCCATCAGTGCCATTGCATTTCATTTAATTCGGCTACAACCCCACTGAGATCTAAAAGCTAGAAAAACGTATGTAGTTCCTTTTCAAATACACACAGACAGACAGACACATACACACACACACACACACCTCAACATGATAACCCCTAATACGTGTACACATATATACATAGAGCTGTACGTCCCGACAATTTATAATGCATCATTTCTGTATATGCCAAGAATAAAATCTTTCTAAATAAAATACATGTTTCTGCAAAGAGTGGGAAGGCTTGTTAAGGGTGGGCAGAGACCGATGCGGGTGGGGTTTTATTAGAAAGAGAAAGAGAGAACGAAGAAAAGAGGATTATTAACATCGCTGTCCTCTATTTTGTGCTGGTCCCTTATTGAGTCATTGTCATCGCACGCCGCGGCGGAATCCACGTTCTTCATCCACCGTTCGTACAGAGCAGTAAATAATAGACGAATCTCAGTTTATAAATCCGTATCGGTGTCGAACGGTAGAAATGGAAACACACTTGAAGCTTAAAGCGGCTCTGGTCACATCCACAGAACAACTGATCCGGTACAGCACTGTTGAGCAGAACATAGAGGATGATGGGAAAAAGTTTCAGGAATGGACCTGGAAAAAGAGGTAGTGGAAAACCGTGTAGGATTTGGAAGTGTGACGGCGGATCGGGTACGAGATGGAGGGAAGCGAAGGAATGAAGAACATGGAGACGTGAGGAGCGCATGAATCCATCTGGCAGTGAAATCCGCATACGGCTGTTCATCCACTGGCTGGAGGATGACAACGGGAATGAGGGATGATGAGAAGACGAGTTTAGTTCCTCTCCTCAAACCTCTCTCTCTTTCTCTTTCTCTCTCTCCGGTGGGTGGTGGGTGGGAATCTGTGCTGGTTGGAGCAGCATCATACCTCCAGGAAACGAGAGCTGCTGGACTTGGCGTGAAAGGGCTCGGACCACATGCGCCGCAGGTCCCCCTGCCAAACATCAAACACACGGTGATCAGACACAGCAAGAATCAAGATGATACAACATAATGCTCTGATGCGACAATGTGAGGCTAATTTACATAATCTAAAAACATCTTATTGGTCAGTGAGTTTTCTCTCAGAATTAAGAATGGAAAAATTTTTACAAAAAAAACATTAATTTCAAAAACATAAAATATTAAATAAAACAGTAACAAGGACTGTGTTGTTCAAGCCATTAGTATAAATGCCTACCAGTAAACACACATCCTGTATCATTGTAAATTAACATTTTGTGTCATGATTTGTTTTTACAAAATTTTTAGTTTTACTAAGTTTTTTCACAGTTTTTACAGTATTTTATGTACTGTCTAATATTACCTTCAGCCTGTAGGTGTTAAAACTCTTGCCTCCATGTGAACAGACAGGCGTGTGTGACAAGAACACTTCCCAATAAAAACAGCTCATGTAATAAATGTCTTAGCATTCTTCACATTTAATTGCTTCATTATCTCTTCATTAACCACAAAGAAGCCACACCTAATAAAATGTCAATATATTTTAATGAAAGTTGTGAGAGTCACGCACATTAGAGTAAACTGTAGCTGTGCTACAGGAAGCTTCAGATCAGCGTGATTTTGCTCAGTCCACTTTCATGCGTCAGTTCAGGTTGTTTTTTAGCATCGTTGGCATTTTCAGGGCTCAGAAATAAGTGTGTTGTGAGGGCCGGGGCCAAAGTTTAGAGCAAAGTGACAGAACTGTCACTCATTGCGCTAATGCTGCTGTTTTTTTGCTTGATACAAATGTTACATTACAAGTGTAATGTCATGAATTTTCAATGCATTCGTCCCACTACAATACCAATACACTACTTGCATCCATTTTTTTTCAGCTATGCAAAACAACTTGTTCATTATTCTGTTGTGTTAAATTTGTCACTGAATAACAAGCTGTTTTTTATGTGCATACTATCAATTTCCAGCAAGTTGTTTTTAGCTGCCATAAATTAAAACCTAATTGGGTTAAATATGTTAATTGTTCATTTTTAATGTGAAATACATAACATAACTGTGACATGTCAAAATGTTTTTTTAATGAAAACTTTTTTTATGGTGGTGTTAGTGAAAAAGCTTATCAGCTAATTATGTTCTCTCCTAGTCCAGCCACCTTCATGCGTAAATGTACACTATAAACTTTAGATAACTGCTTCATACAGCAAGGCACTATTGTCTCACCTATAAGAGTTTGATTAACGTTTAAAACAAGTGTGCTCACAAACGCTGACGAAAGCAGCACAAACCTGTGCAGCTCTCCTTACATGAGCTTCTATGTTTAGACCTATTTTACTAGGCATGAAGGTCATGCCTAGACAAAGACACACACACACACACACAACTTTCATGCCACCAAGCCCTTCGCCAACAAAAGATTTTATCTTTTTATAACACACACCCTACGACGTTAAAATATGAGCTACACTTCTCATAATACAGGTAAATATATCATTGTGTTTTCAGCCCCTGCACAGCTGTTCCAATAGTAGTTGTAAAACATTTTGGATTGAATGTTCTATTTATATCCATGCACGCTTTTGTATAACCCAACTTGCCTGATTTTATCTCGCTGCGCTAACATGCTACTGGTCTAACAAGTACTGCGGCATGCCATGACACCAAATGTGCTTGGAAAATAACCAAGAATAAATTAGCACACATTTTCATTTAGCTTCTTGCTATCACCTGATGGTCATTGGTGTGCCGTGATGATGCCATACTGAAGTCTTTGTGGGCTGTTTCTTATTTCACATTTTTAGGATAGTCCAGTTTTATGTACCATTTTAAACAGCACTTAGCTGATAGAGTCACTATCTCAGGTTCTATTGTACGTAGATGCTTGAAGCGTGTTCCGATATTCGTGATCGATCACTCCATTTTAATGTTTGGACAGGGAGGTTGTTGCCATGGTAACCGAACAGCAAACAGTTTCTCAGATTAGGTTGCCATACATTCACGACAAAACATCTGCCACAGTGAAAAGAACCCAGAGTAACTGATGCTTCAATAGCAGGAGAACCCACAAACACACACGCTGGTGTACGTATGTGTGGTGTATATGTGGCCGCAACCGACTGCTAAATAATGCAACAGCGTGTTACAGATACTGCACACACCCTGCTCATATGACTCGATGATGACCCAACACAGACTTCTGCATTGTTTATGAACATGTGAGCAAACCCAGATTCTCAGTAATAAAGCCGACACCTGGAAATGAGAATCTGGCCTCACATCTTCAAACAGACGTACCTTCAGGTAGGCCATGGTGAGCAGAGGCAGCAGAGTGAACGGCACCAGGTAAAGGAGGGCCGGCTGAGCCGCGCGGTGAATACGAGAGGCCACGGTGGCGGTCAGCAGACCTGAGGTGGGAAGAAAAGAGAGACAGCCAATCATGTGAGAGAACTGTGGCACCGACGACTGCTGAGGAAATACATCTTGTGCTTAACTGTCAGAACAAACTCAATCAAAACCTGAGTCACAACGCAAATCATCCACTTAACAGAAGGGTGTGATCGGACAAGCTGTGAACAATGACTCAAATCTGTTTGGGAAGAAACCTGAATGAACTTTAATCTGGGAATTAATCAGCAACAGCCAAATAATGTCCATCTGTGTATGTGTATATGGACCAACAAGTAACACAAGGAATACAAAAATGGTGCAATATGGACTAGACTGGGGCTTTATTTGTACGTCACAATGCCAATTTAATGTTTCTGAAAGATCTCTTAATATATGCTAATAGAAAAATATTGATATGTGATTCCTTTCAAAAAAAAGTTTCTCATGTAGTTTGACAACCTCAAATTTTGATCATTAAAATATTAATATGAATTTTCACTACGGACCTGTTATTTAGGGTCTAAAAATATTTAGGGTCTGCACGTCACAAATATTTTTTGCTCAGCATGAACAAAAATGAGAAAACGCCACTATGACACGTACCAACAAAGTAACCAATGAGAGTGCAGTGGAAGTAGGAAACCCGCTGCATGCGGCCAGACATGTTGACAGGGCCGGGAACTTCTCCTGTGGCCTGTTTCTTATAGTTGTCGTATCTCAGCACGAAACACAGTAGCAGGCCGGGCATGACGATGTCACCGATGCCCAGCATGGAGAAGTGGCTTCCGGTGGAGCTCGGGAACACCAGCTTTCCAGGGAGGGAGAGGCGTGGGACGTCCCGCCCCATTCCTGGACCCAGGTGCAGTTTACGGGAGAGAACGTCGAGGGGGTTGTCCGCCGGCTGTGTGGCCACTTTCACCATCACGTTGCTGTTGAAGATGTAGGCGGAGAAGAAGACCTACAGGAGATGAGTCAGAGAAAAAGATCAGCTTGTGCTGCTGTTTTAAGACGCTGAGAGGGAGTGATGTCACACTTGAGTAAGCGTGTCTGGAGGGATTTTCAACACTGACAAAAAGGTCTTGACAGTCAGCACTCATTTCGGACGAGAAATGCTAATGTATGATGGTTAGTTTAAACGCTGTCTGTTTTCAGGGTTGAAATGAAGTCATATTTTACCCACACAAAAATGTGGGTGTGGCCTAGCGCTCAAAGATCAGGACTCGCAACAAAATGGTTATTGGCCCTTAAGTCAGGGATTTAACACCAGCATAAGCTTATAATAAAGGTATAAGATAGATGTGAATAAGACTGTTTATAGGATTTTCCAACATTTGTTCAGTTTTTCATAAGCAGCAATTATAGGAATTATGGTAACAGTGGGGTTGGGCAGTATGACATGTAAAGGCACAAATGTGTCTGGTAGAGATTGTGCTATACCGTTTATACTGCAGTAGATACATCTGCATGGTAATCAAAGGATATTACTGCCTTATTTACACAGGAGAAGAAAGAAACATTGAGTTGCGAAAATACAAACAGGGCCACATTCCAAACAAGTCAGGACATAGTGAAAGTTCTTATTAAAAGCTATCAGGCACAACAGTGTATTTGTTTATAGTTACCAAACAATGTTACAATTTCTGAAGAATTTGGTTGATGTGTGCCCGTGTGTGTATTTTGGTGTCAAATGTGGCTCATCCAATCATAGTTAAGAGTCTGAACTTCCTGTTTACGACATTTCATACAAATTAATATTTTGTGGAATTTTAAACAAACATTCATCATTCATTATCGTTACTTTTTTTACAATTTAGAGTAATAGGAAAACCATTAAAACAGAAAGGATGGATCATCCAAACGATCAACAAATTATAATTTTGGGTGAATTACTCCTTTAAGCACAAACCCTATAAACACAAAACCAAGTTGTGTCTAACCCTAACTGGTTGTTTACAAACCATTAATGTAATATAATTTATATTGGTCAGGTCATCTTGCCCTACCTTAGGAACCAGGTATGATCTGATTGGTTAACTGCTTACCCAGAACACATCATAGATGAGCAGGCCTGACAGCAGCAGACACGACACCTTGAGACTAGGCAGCCTCACAAACGCAATCATGGCCACACAGAGCCCCATGGCGAGAGCTGTGGAGACAATAACACAACGTGACGCAGAGTACAATAAAACTATACAACTCCCTACTGTCAAAGACACAAGAGAATGGCAGGAGAACTTATTGACAGTCTGTTTTACACGTGTTGTCAGAACACACACACACACACACACAAACACGAAGTGTAAAAGCATGCTGACACACCATCCATGAGCAGCCAGTGTCCTGTCAGCACCCAGATGAGAACCAGCATGACAGACAAGGAAAAGGAGAGCAACTCTGCCAACGTGAAGCGACCGCAGCAGCCGAACGAGATCCTGGAAACAAAGGAGAAGCTCACAGGCTGGAAACATGACCGACCCCACGTCACTCGGCTGGGGCACGAGGCCGTCTCACACACCCCAGCGTCTGGTTTCTAGCAGTGTTAGCATTAATACACAAGAGAACTGTTCCACCCAAAGCTAACAGAAGAGGTTCTAGATTACATGTTGAGATAGGGAATATTTATCAAGCATGTATCATGGGCAGAACCAAACTCTAGTGACACTGAACTTACAATGACCCGATTTTTAATAAAATTACCAGCATCTGGGAAACCGGTTCTAGACAGATTCATTTTAATGTATGCTGGGGTCCTAAAGTAAACGTTGAAAATCTGGGAGGGCGCTTTAGGCTTCTAAAACAACAAAAAACACAAAATGAAGAAATCAAAACAAGAACACGGTCCTTATCATTTGTTAGGACGCTCTCTACAGAGACTCTACAGAGTTTTTCTTTTGTAATATTTTGTTTATTTTTTCTAAAACAAACGTCTCTCCGGGGCCTAAAACTACACTGTGTCCCTCACCACAGGGGTGAAACAAAACACTAATAAACTCTGACATTTGTCACCCTTTGCTAAAATGTTTTGTTGATATAATTTGTGAAGGCAAAGACCAGCCTTGTAGTAAGACCTCAGCTGTAAAGGTCATGACACTTCAAGGTGCTTATTAAAAAGAAAATGTAATGTTATGATTTCTAAAAAACTAAAAAGCGCTTAGTAACAGGGTTGACAGGTTAAAATTTACTCCATTTGACAAACTGATCTTGTATATTACAAAACTGATCTTGTATATTAAAGGATGAAAGATATTTATACTGATTACATTTTCACAGCAGTGTGTCATTTTAAAGAACAGGTATGCTAGTTAGACGCAAATATTTCAAAAGTAGAAATAAATACTGAAAGAATCTTAAATAATTAACAACTATAAAAATGTGTAAATAAATACTTTAAAAAATAATGTAAGCTGTTAAAGATCATTTTCCTGAACAATCGTTAACTAGCGTTTCCACTCAACAACACAGGGTTTGTTGACACATGAACCACAGCATGTATACAGAGGAAACCACAGCTAACTGCAAAACCCTGTGATGCGTGAGCAAACATTCTTGTCCTTACTTGTTCTGTGGAGAGCAAGGCCTGGTCAGATACTGGCACATCGGCAACAGGAGGAATGCGAAGGCAATGGTTGCCAGAACTGCAGAGAAAAAGGTGGATAGGTGGAAATGACAAGATAAACAGTGTGTTACATAAATGTTGCAACATTTTGCAACAGTCTGTGAAGCGGCGTGTGAATGGGGTCAGTGTGCGACTCAGCCTCAGGTGAAGGTCGGTGGCATGTACCTGCAGTGCAGATGGTGAACACTACTTGAACAGAGTCGAAGAAGAAAAACATGACGAGGAGAGACACAGAGGCTCCAATGGGCAGGAACAGCGCCTGTGTGGAGTCTATGGTCTGAATACCTGTTAACACAAAACTGGAATTTCACTTTGTTCTTATTTAACTGATGATCTGGGTTATAATTGGAACAGCATACTAACATACAATCTGACTATATCTGTTGTTTATGGCGTGTATATAGGTTTCTTGTAGCTTAGCTGGTAGAGCATTGTGCTAGCAGCGCAGGTTGTGGGTTCAATTTCCAGGGAACTGACAAATATAAATATATATTGGATAATATAGAGGATAATATATAGGATAAAAGCATTTGCCAAAGAGATAAATGTAAATGACTGTATACTGTGCCTAGAATGTACATTATAAAATACAAAATGTACATGATTCAGCAAAGCACAGCACGTACAGCAACTTAAACGTTTTTTATAAACATGTTTGTTCAAATACTACGCTTAGTTTTTAACACTAAGGGGAACACACAAATAAATCACTTGTGATCACTGACACTGTCAGGACGCTTTTTAAGCTGAGAAGGTAAAGGTGATATTTGGTGTAACTGAGCCAGTACTCACTGTTGTTGGAGTTGGCATTGTTGAAGGAGTTAGTGGTGGTGGGGTTTCCATCCTTGTCCTTCTCCTGGTTCTCACAATCCATGTTTAATGACCTGCATGGATAGACACATTTAACCTCAAACCCAGGAGGGGCGGGAATCACCAGAGGTCCATACCTGAGCGGTGTGCTAATGTGACATGCTAAGCATATTACCAATTTTAAAGTGCAAATTAAATTAATGATCTAAAAATAATAAATAACTAATAAACTACTACTAATATAATTCTCTGCTTGTTTGTTGTATTTGTTTATTGCACAGAAATGGAATATTGCACAGAAATGGAACAGACAGACTGACCACAATAGAAACCCCCTAAAAACCCAGGTGTTTTCAATCCCTTGAGTGATTAACCAGCAGAGTGGTTGAATACACGTTTCTTAAAGTGTCGTTCCACATATAAATTCTTTGTACAAACTTAACATTTTTTACTATCCTGATAAACAAATCAGTGAACCAACAGATGCATTTTCAACATTTTCTGGGCCAAATAATTGTCTCTAGCACAACATATATTGAATTATATTGCTTTTCCTCATAACTTTGTTATTATACACATCATGAAAACATGCAGTCTTCTTTAAACCGAAGTAAGTCATTGCCCGATGATTCATCCAATGAATATTTGTTTGAAGTTCCAGTAGGAATTTCTTCTATTGGCCAAGTCTAGACATTAGTTGGGAATTGTAATTTCCATGCCAACTTTTTCACTGACACTGCAGGGTTGCCAGATCTGTGCAAGAAAATCAACCCACTGGGCAATCAAAATTAGCTTAATGACAATAGCCTAAACACGTTTACAGTCAGTGTTATGCATCTGAAAAATACTGATGTTTAAAAACACTGTACAGTGGTATACAGTTTTTAAGGCTTCTGAAAAAAGCAATTCATCAATACACTGCTTAATATATTTATTATTTATGCTGTATAGCTATTTTTACTTAATGTTACAGCACATATATCATAAGATGATTATGGAGACAGCTGGCTTGGAGCAATTTGTAGCTTTACTCACAAGCTACACTTTGTGTTCATTAATAAGGTTAGACCCAGACACGTTGCAAACCTAAATATATTCAAATTAATTGAAAACCGTCTCATCCAAGTAGTGATGGAAGGTGTTTTGTTGTCATGTCGATTACCTGTTCCATGCTCTGGCATGGTTACCACTCAGAATACATGTAAACCATACCTGAGCCCAATCGAACCATGCTCTGGTCTACCTCTTTAAGTGAGCCATCACACTAGGCAAACAAACCTTTGAAGGTTAAATTCATGGTTCACAGTGCTTAGAAACAGTACACCCTAAAAAGTAGCCTAGTTCAATTAGAAAACAATGGACTCCCCAACACTGCTGACCCACCACAAAAGGTTCTTTAGCTATGCATGTTGTGTGAGACCAACATCAGACCAACATCAGACCTCCATGCAGTGGTGTGCAGGGAACATACCTGAAGCTGCCGTACACGATGAGAAGGATGGAGATGAGGAAGGTTGACACCTGGCTGGAGTCCACCAGGGAATACGCCCTGAGGAGAAAAGACCATTTTCAATGACTTCTTCCAACACAAAAACAAACAAAACAGGGACTGTGCCAGGTTGGACAGTCCATACAATGGACATTGAACGTCATGCCCTACAGCCCTTCCTGGTTCGAACCTTGCGCTTGAATGTGCTCTCAATCAAATCCCTTTTGACCTCAACATTTAGCTGTCAGCTATTGACACGAGTGTTCGTGTGAAACGAGAATCAAAGAGCCGCTTGCTCCAGTTGTTGGTGAACTACGTATGAGAAGGTCTCGTGTTACGGCATTCTCACTCTCCCAAAGCTCTGAAGACTCTGGTGGGAGCTGCGTTTCCTTTTGTAAATAAGCTTTTAGAGAAAGAGGTCATGCTGAACACAGCGTGAGGAGGACAATCTTAAATACGACTGCAGTGAGCGACAGTCTGTTTGAGGGATAAATAATGTGTGAATGCGAACAAAAGAAGTGGACTAAACTGTGTACATGCTGGACTGTAGGAAAAAGGAGCAGGTTACTGGAAAAAAAATGGGAAAAATAGAAAACAGGCCAGTATGTTGACTTCGGCCAGAAAGGACACACTGTACTACTGATAATAAATGCTTTGTAGTAAACTCTTACTTAATAGAAACATAAAACCTCAACTCATCCACATATATGGTCAAATAATGATCTGTGGATACACAAATATATATATAGGAAAGTGTGCAGGCCCCCTTCCCCAGAATCACAATGGGAGAATTACATTAAGCTTGGATTGTAGTTTAAAACCATTTCTGCAGTTAAACATGATAATCAGTTATGATGGCTAAGGTAAGTATCACTATTGCTGTTGGTTATATATGGCGAGACAACAAACATACTATTTCTTTAACCTGGTGAACAATAAAAATGGGCAAATATCCCCAAGGAGGGACCCAAATATCACAGACATTTGGGGACAGGAAGTTCAGACTTTAACCAGTAACCCCTTAGCAACACCTCAAAACACTTTCACAACCTCCAAACAATGCTTTAAGATATAGGCAACATATTACCTCATCACCCAAATCAGAAAGTTGCCTCGATTTCAAAATGTACCTGAAGTCGCAACCTCACAGCATCATTCATTCCCTAAGCCATGCAGCTCACATCGGAGACTTTACAAATGGATGAAAGCTCCCTAGGATCAACTTTAGTAAAGCAATACACCCTTGTTCATTCAGAAATGTCTGCTGTTGTCTATTAAGGGTGTGTCCTTGTGTATTACACTTGTTGAGGTGTGCTGATAAGTCTTTGTGTCTGGATACTCCCAGGTATCACTGTAGCACCAGTGACATACAAAAAAACTCACAGAGGCTTCTGGAAATAACAAAAGCTGGAATGTTCAACCCTTGTGTAATTATCTCAATGACACACTTTTAGAGTTTGACTGCGGCCTGACATTTCAACAGAGATTTCGGGATACTGCCACTACTGTTCGCTTAAACCCCCGGTCACTGAAACATGCTGTTCCTGTTACTTTTGAAAGGGGTTGCTGAAACTGGCTGGAAAGAGAAATTTTGCATATAAGCTGACCTGAAAGATTTGTTCCTCCCAAATGAACATTTTTTCACCGTTAACTCACACTCACGTAGCACAAAATATGGTTTCTTTATTCTTTAGACATCAATACAAGAGAATTCTGCACACGGTTAGAATTTAACAAAATGGCAGGGCGCTGTGACTAATTTTGACGCTTAATGAGTTTTACCACTTAGCCTCAGTTAAAGCATGTGTGCAAGACGCAGATCGGCCATTTTTATGTACTACAAATGCTTTGATGGCCAAAAAATACCCTCACAAAATGAATGCTAGTTGCTAAATCTGGTGGATATTCTAGACCAGCCTAAAGCACATTGAATTGATTGCCATGTATTTTAGTCTATTTCGAATTAACTGACAGTCAGTCTGAAGCTGATTGTGATAATTACACTCTCTTAACACGGTGACTACCTGCTGAGCTACAAGAGCAAACCTGATTTCCAGAAACTAATTACTCAGTGAGAGCCGTGTGCTAGTTAACTCTTATACAGTCTTCACATGCATTAATGCCTATATAACAATGCAAAAGTAGAAAAAAAAAGAACAATCAAAAACAACAGCAAATAAGAGTTTTCTGTTTGCTAGTTTTAGTTGTGAACATTTTACTGGCTCACGATAGAGATTATAGAGAATGTAGGAGCACATGGCTGGTGGCTTTCAGGTAAACAGAGTAACAGACTCCTATGTCAGTCTGAGAATATACATTTTGATGAGGAATGCTTTTGTGTCAAAGTCTATTAGCTGTATATTCAACATCAGGGCTCAAATCAATTTGCTCATAACTGTTCACTTGTGTGAATGCATGTATGTCTAAGAGAATTATAGTCGACTGCAGGTACACACTGGCAGAGGATGTTATGTCACAGCTCCTCAAGACCTTTCTATCGCATCTTACAACAAAACACACTTCTGATACCTGAAACGTAATGAATTTAATGACTCTGGTTCCGATTCCTCTTAGCATTTCCGGTTCCATAATGGTTCCATTAATGGTTCCTTCGGTGCTTTTGGGAAAGAAACAGAGATGTGATGCCATCTGCATCTGCACATCCTTGACAGTGCGTTGCCAAATTCATTCAACTAAATGGTACGTCTGATAAAACAGGTTTTGTGTGTTTCCACCATTCTGTTCTGTAGAATAAGCCTGATCTTTCTGTTTACACTGAACTAGATCAATAATAATAATATAAACATATTAAAGACATTTCCTTAGTTAAGTTTAAAAAACATACATAGTAAATTGAACAACTAACCTGTTATTCACTGTAGGTACAGCTGTGCATGAGTGCGAATGCAAAATGCGGCATATGCCATGCGCTTTGTTTGAAACACTGTAAACGCATGGCTGCATGCTGCATAAGCGTCTGTTAAACAGGTTAAACAAAACTGCTACAGGACATGCAAACCTTATCACGAAGACCTCCGATTCACCCCTGCATTCAACTCAACACACCTGACAAAGCACACAGAAATGAGTTCCAATGGACTGCTGTAATAATGCCTTTTAACAAATACAACCAATTCATAACCTAATTCAACAGTAAGGCCAATCAGTTTATTTGTTTCATTTTGTAGCCCTTTACTTGTTTAGCTAAAATGCAAATAAAAATCACAATTTCAGTGTAAACAGTTAATCATGCCAGTTCTTTTTTGTCCTCAAAAACTAAACCAAAAGTCACAGCAATCTTACTGTTCCAGTATTTCTTGTTATTGTTTTGTTATTAAAAAAGGATTCAGAAACTTAACATTAGAGCATGACATGACTTATAAATGTTGCATTGTAGCGTTGCCTTCTTGTTTCTTAGGACAAGATGTTTAATTCTGTCTTTGGATAGAAGTATCTGCTAAATAAAATGTAAACGGTTATAGGGTTGGGAACAGAAGAACACTATATCAAGCACTGCTTCAGGTCAAATGGCACAACAGCCCAGCACACACTTCCAAAAACAGAAGCTTATCACTGCCTGTGTCATGACAAAAGCAAGACTGTAGGCAATTTGTAGCATGAAGCCATGACTGATGCAAACACTGGTGCCTCTGTTTGTGTACATTTGTGCGAACTTTCAAATAAAACCATAAGCATACAAACATTTACCTTTACCCAACACTTCTGCAATGTTGCGATTCATCTCTGAGTTTGTTGGATTTGGTTCAAGGCTCAGAACTCTCTTTTTAAAAGGCTGAGATTTTTTTTTAAATCCCTATAGGGAAAATGAATAAGACTTAAGGAGAAATAACGCTTTATTGCAGGTATCAGCCAGCAATTTAAAAAGGTTTCTTCCTAGAAGTTCCCCTTGAGACACTTTTAGCAAATTCATGAAAACTGTGTCACTCGTGCTGTCAGCAAAACAGCCAGTATGACATCAAACAGGCCATAGTAGAACCGTAGTGATAGAAACTCATTTGATGCCATACGACACACCATCATGTACTTAGTATTGTATACATTACTGTATGTATGTGTTTTGTATTGATTTGGCTTAATTATAGTTCCTCAACAGCAAAATAATGTTTAAAGACAACACCTTTCTTAAACAACAGAACAATTCAGTTAAACTACAGTGTTTAATAAATAAAAGGCATTATAATATGAGCTAGTTTGACTTTCTTAAAAGCAAGGTTGCTTTTCCCAGAAACACGTTTTGTTTATGCTGGCTGAAGGTCTCTTCACATCCTGATAGCAATCAATAAGTGCTCTTATAAGTATACTTGTATCAATATACATCTTCTGTGGAAGGTTCAGGGCCATAAAATGATTGTCCAATCATTGCATTCACTCGTTTATGCCTGTCAAACTCTGTATGCAATCTTGGAGTAAGTCTTGTTTTGGAGAGCACTCTACAGGATGGGTGTTTTTAAAGCTAGCGTGCTAATGCTAGGCCCTGTTGAAATTGCCTACCCTAGTTTAAATTCCATATTTTCAATAAACAAATAGCTAGCCTACAATATTTTGCTTGCTTTTCTTATTTTCCCAGGTGATTTGTTAAAATGCTTTTAAAGCTATGCAAGCACATATTTCATTTCTGCTCGCTTTTCAATGACAGTATCTGATTTGTAGCACAAAAACAGCATCTCCAGTCTCCCTTAAGCAACCCATCTCAGGGTTGAGAGCGTTGCTAAAGGCTTTAACCACCCTGGTTTCAACCGCCGGTTTCCTTAAACTGGTTACAATTCACATGTCTAGGCAAATTGTCAGATAAACATCTGAAGAAAGCATAAAAGTGCTTCATTCTTTAGGCTACAGCGCAGCCAATGAAAACTGTTATTATTTACACACCCTTTTCTTCCATGGAACAAAAAGGTGAAGTGAATGCTAACCAAGGCTGCCAAGCTGCAAAATGACTAAAAAGCACCACAAACGTCCATGACTCACACGTTATATTTAAAGTCTTCCGAAGCTTTACTATAGCTTTGTCTGAGCAACACGCAGAATTATAGTTTACGCTGCTTGTTTCAGATTTTGACATCTGCTGTAACCCTCTGCAACACTTTCGCAAAAGCAGCTAGCTACGTCTGCTGGCTCATACAGTCGTTCGCTAGTTCACCTCGTGAGGTTAACAGGTCAGTGAATAGAAGGTTATCGGTAGATATTGACATCTGTTATTGACATCTGTCATATCTGTTCTACCAACAAAATCTTTGGAGGGATTTAGAAACACAAACTTGGAATATAATTAGTAATTTGGACAACATTTACAAAACTTTTATAATCGTTTTGGGTCTTCATTTTGCATTATTTTTATTGAAATCGGATGATGTTTAAAAAATGAAAAATCCACTTGTGTGTTCTTGAAGTCATACATAGGTGGAATAACAGGAAGGCGAGTTAATACTGAATGAAGTTCCATTCGTTTGGGTGAATTAGTCCTTTAAATTCCCATTTCACTAAGATTTCCATCATATAAAGATGAAGGGAAGAAGAGTTTTCCTTTCATCTCTAAGCCTTAACAACCCATTTCACTTTTGCAATGTGACGTATTTCCAAATGAACCAGGTTATTCAAAGTAAAAATCCCATCTTACATCTCATCTATTTGGAATTGACTGGATCTTGAAAAATTGGCATTTTATACAAGAATGGAACAGATCTAAATGTGCATTTGCACTCAGATCTTAAGGACCCCCCCTCCTTCTGATACACTGCCAGAACACTACAAAACTGGATTAGAATGTAAATCCTCAAGTTCACATTTTTGAGCATCTTAATTATCACAAAGGCAACGCCTCTTTACATTTCCTTTACAGTGCATTTAAGGTATACATTTCTTTGTCTGTTCACTGTTCTCACTTAATGAAAACTGAAAGCTATGCGCTGCTAATACAACGCGCTGCTAATACAATGCGCTACCAACTGAACTACTATCCAATCAATCAATCTGTCACTATTTGCCAACACAGTGATAACACAAAATGTATTAACCTTAACTAGCATTAAATGACTGTGTTAACAATATTAGTGACAGTAGCTAAACAAAGACAAAAGGCTACATTTTAACGGGAGATTGCAGGGATATTTTCTTTAGAATAACAAGCACAATATTGTATTTCAAACTATATATATATAAAATATTCTAAAGAACAAAGAAAAGTTGCCAATCTGTGTCAACGTGCAACAAAGTTACCTTTTGTGAGAACAAATGAACTCAACGAATAAACTCAACAGGTGTTTATGGTCGCTTGCATATCGTAAGCACAAAGACCTCAACACATACTTTATCACATTAAACAAATATTTGTGGCTGTATACGTTATAATTTAAAGTAAATGTAACAACAATATCTGGGTTACATGTGAAATGTTGTTCGTGGGTCATTTAGTGCACACACAAGTTAATGTTGCTTCTTAAATTATTAATAAAAATAATTTAAATTATTTTACTGTAATAGTTCAAACTAAAGAATTAAAAAAAAGAAACATTATTACAACAACTCCCAATGTTCAGTTCAATTTGACCGATAACTACAGAGGCCCCAAAAACATCCATTTTCATGGCCAGGGACATTATTTATCTGTTTGTGTGGGTTTATATATTATGGCTGTGTATCTTCAGGGCCGTGATCCTGCTGTAGGCATGAGAAGTTCACTTATACAGCAGTTTCACGGACACTGGAAAGTATATTTAAAAGTAGGAAGGATCAAGGAGCGTCCAGAAAAACCCTGTTTGTGGAACTACTTACTAATGCCACAGATTATGGACATGCCATTGCAACAGAGTACAGCCATGTGTCCCAGCCCTTCATTCACTGCTAATTTAAAAAGCGTTGCATTATAACTAGTATTGACTGTTTCACTGTTGCTATGATGGAAAGATATAAATATGGTATTTGAGTGATGGGAAGGTTTGGCTAATTAACCCCATTAACAACCCTGGCTAACATTTAGCCAAAGGTTTGTCTAGTTAGCATCTAGCCAAAGAGCAAATACAAGAAAATCTGTGGATTGCAGTTCACACATCTCAGACAGCTGTAATGAAAGTGTTCAACAGTCATCACTGGCCGACCGCAATAAAGCTATTATTGGCATACTAGCAGCTGTATTACCAATCGTATGTGACTAATGACTTTTAGTCCAGTTGTAGGCATGGTTTAAAATTAGATTACAGTGCCATGCCAGACAGTAAACGATGCTTTGGATCTGCACAAAAAGGGATTGAAAACATCAAAATGTGAGGCATACATTTTGAATATTAACATGTCAGCAAATACACATCTGAAGAAAAATAACAAATAAATCAGAATAAACAGACATGGGTAACATACTGACATTACATTACATACTGACCACACACAATACTGTCTGTAGTACACTCTCCAATTAGATATTAACTTGACCCAGAGGATTAAAATAAAGCATATGTGACCAATCAGCTTAGACAAGATGAGAAAGTCAAACTATTTTGTTTACACATAATTGCTGCATACCAAAATCTAGACAGCTGCCAACCTAGACCACATTTTAGGGCGTCATACCCAGCTATTCAAGTTTAATTGCCTTTCAAAGTTGTTTTAAATAGATTAGTGTGAAACAATGACTTCACATATGGCATACGGTTAGCGGGATTAATACTAATTAGTCAGCTTGGACTGATGTTGAGAACTCTCTTAAGTTATCTTGTGTGGTCAATGAACACATAACAGCTGTGTATTATGTTCATTACCAATAGTAGCAGGTATCGGTCAGTGTGATAGACTACTGCATTAAATTAGCACTAAAATGATCTCATTTAAGGGAGCTAACAAACACAAATATTGCAATTAGCACTACTTCAATGTCGGGTCACTGGAAACACAGGGTTATGAAGTCAGCCATATAAAAAACATTTGCCTGTTCACATAAGCAAACACAAGTATCTTCAATTAGCTACATAGATAGTGCTTTAACCATGTGGATGTTATCCAAATGTTTATCTTATACATACAAACTAGACAATGCTTAACAGCTACGGTGTATGAACACATTCAAATGCTTTCTGTAAAAGCTTTTTGTACAAAATTCATATGTGTACGGGCTTGCTTTATATAACTGGGTTAGTTCAACAGATAAACTTTATAATTCATGAAAGCTTTCAAAAAACAGAGGCCTAGAAAGTTTAACAATGGGGCATATGTGACCATTCATATTCGTCTAGTGAAGATCTAATAAGGGGCCTTAGTGACACCAAGCTATGTGTGAAAAGAGGAAATTACAGTGACCTGAATATACTGTTTACACGTCCATGTTGGATCTCAAACCCAATGATCTGCCTAGGTTATCATATGCGCTCTAAAATACGAACGTACCTACGATGGGAAACAAACAGACTAGGTAGACAGCTCCCTAGGTTTTGAGACACAGCCCACAGCTTGCATATACCATTCAGTACTCAGCTCTCTTCCTTAAAGGATTAGTGCAGCTAATGAGCTAAACCACGACCAAAAAAACGTGTGGTTACACCAAACTGAACCACTGATCCTGATTATTAACAACAACGATGAAAATATATATCATAATATCCAAAGAAATGTGCACATATCGCTTCAGGTTATGATGCTCAGGTTAGCTCTTTAGCGCATCGCATTTCTCTTTGTTACTACTAAATTAGACATAACACAAATAAACAAATAATGTACGACAGGAAAACACCCCCCCCCACACACACACACCGACCATTTAAAATGGTTTGAAATATATGATACACGTTTGGATCAAAGGTGCTTTACAATAAAACACGAAACCTGTATAAATATACCAGCTAATGGGCTAAACGGGAACCAAAATACGCCTCAAGCCTCGACCGGAGTTCAATTATCACCCTATAAACAGCAAAACGAAGGTGAATTAATCCGTTTCAGACGCTGACAGTCGCTAAACTTGTGTAAATGCGTTTTGAACGTCGCTGTTTAGTGCCTGAATGGTGCTATTTGTTGCCACTCACCAGGAGTAGCTCTGCTCCGCCATGTCAGTCAGTCCGGCAGTCAGCGGTTCTAGGGCTCAGGTTCGGCTCGGGTTCAGCTCAAACGACGAGATTATCTCCTTGTTTCGGCTTCTTCACTCAGCCTGCTTCGATAACAACATGGCGATGCGTCTCCCTTGGCAGCTCGCGGCAGAAAAACACAAAGATCGCGGCTTTGCTGCTAGCCGTGGCTAGGAAACAAAAGCGGTCGGCAAAAAGAAAGAAACGTTTCGTTGACTCCGGCTAACTGTCTGCCCGTCCTCAAAACAGGCCCCTCTATCACAAGCCCTTAGATGAGCTGCAAACCCATTTTGGGTGTACATGCAGACAGAGAGATGTGCTGTATGTTTGCTCCACTAGCTCTAATGGAAGCGCACGGATAGCTTTGTTTTCTATGGCGAGCGCACGAGAGCGCGCAAATGTCGCTCCTGCCAAAGAAATGCGCGTTCGCAAGTTTGCCCACAGAGATGAGATGGAAGGGACAGGCTCTGCCACTAGGTGACATCTAGTATTACAGTCTCAAGATGCCTTTTCTGACTGGATTCACTGAGAATGGACTGAAATAATGTTATACGTTTGATCCAGTTAAGGTATTGGGGCTGCAGTATGGGGTGATGGAAAGCTGGCGTGGACCTGCATTTTTGAACTGAGTGAGTATTATCATTTCGCGTTGTAATTTCTTCTTTATTAAGCTGAGTAATTATTTAAAGGATTAGTAAATGATAACTTTGGCATTATTTACTCCACCCTGTGTTGTTTCAAACTTAACTGGGCTGTAAAGTAATCTTTATTTGTCACTGAATGAATAACTTAGCATTACTCTGTTGAAATTTGGCCGCGCATGCGAGAGCGAGCAAACGAGGCCTACACAACATTTAAGATTACTTAAATGAGACGTAAATTACTTCTTTCTTTCAAAATGACGTATATCATTTGGATTTATCCGTCACTATTTCCAAAGTTTATTTATGACGACATGCTTTCAGATTATTATTTTTTTATTATTAAATAAAATAAGGCTATACTACTACTGTTATCCCTGTTCCTTAGGCTTTCATGTAGCCTAAAGCAGTGTTTCTCAACTGGAGGTCAAACTTCATGTTTAAAATAAGACAAGCATTACAATAAGCTAAAGCAACTAAAAGCAAGATATGTATTAGTATTTGGTGCACAGCTGCACATAACTGGAAACGCTTCAGAAGTTTCAAAGTCACCACATGATTGGTTGACTTCTGTATTAGTTTTACAGAATTTCTAGGAGATATGGGTGTCATGTTCTTTAATAGTACATTGGGTGTACCTTTTAATATTGGGAGTGGGGGGTTTAAAAGGTTAAGAACCAAATGGTAAGCATCTGATAAGTTGTTATGAGTGTTATTTACTCATGTTAGCAACTGTTGTTGGACCTCAGCCTTCTATATAACATTGTTTTGTTCTGGATTCTTGCCTCTGTTAAAAGTGTCATGCATACATATCTGTATACATTTATTTATAGCATTTGTTTTAATGGCATTTGCATTTTCAATAGCAAGTTTACGATGGTTATTGGTTTAGTTGTAACTAGCCTATTATTTGTTCTGTGAATGGCAGAGGTTATATTAGACAGATGGCACACCTATTAAGGTATTCCTTTTCTTGAAAACATTGTTCATATGGTAAATTGTAAGTGCTTTAAACAATAAGTCAGTAAGAGGATACAATAGCAATCTCCTGCTAATACCAAAGCCAAAATTACACAAGACACACCAGTGTCCCTCTTCTTAATACAGAGTGTAGAAGACCTCAATGACAAGGTCTTAGTGCATAAGGATTAGAGAGTCAGGCAGAACCCCCCCTGGGGGCATCGGCCTGGGATTACAACAATCTGTAAGGACCTGTTGTTTCCAGTGATTATTCCCAATCTGGCCTTGTAACCACAACAGTGGGTTTTAGAGCAGAAGCTGCCATTGGTAATGACCCATTCGGTTTCATTTATGGCTTCACAGATTTCTTTCTGATCTGTAGTCCTGCTGAGATTGACTTTGAATGCCACATACCCATTATACCCCGCTGCCTTATTATATGTTTTTTTATGTATTATTATATGATGCAAATGTGTTGGCAGTGGTTTCCACGGCAACCATGGTGTTCTAAGTGTTTTATCATGTTGTTATGCGGTTGGTGTTCTGGGTGACTGCTAGGTTGTTGCTTACTGGTACTAAGCAAAAGAGACACTTCCTTTGATTTTATGGCCCATTTTTGTTTTTAGTTGAGTTCTATAATAAATCTATGGATTTTTAACAAGGTTTCAACATGTCACACAAGCTCATTGACTTGACAAAATTCTAGTAGCAATTCACAATATTTTTTTGTTCCAAAATAGAAAATGTATTGAAGAAAAAAAAAATTGTAATGTTTGTACAGTGTTATGTTTATAATGACTTAAGAGTGAGCAAATAATGGAAATTACCTTTCTTTCTTTCTTTCTTTCTTTCTTTCTTTCTTTCTTTCTTTCCGGTCACAATATTCTTTACAACCACTAGATGGCATACACGTGAAAGACAATTTCACCTCGCACAAAACTAACAAAACTGTCAGTGAATTCGGTATTGTACCAATATATAAATATATAGTGTATGTATGTATTGTATGTAGATATATCAGCTGTATCATATTACTTCCAGGTGGCTGCAGGGTATTTACCCTGGTAAATATTTCCCTTCTGATGTAACACATGCAAAGATGTGCAGGTGCTTTATAGCAACACATACCAAAAGTGGCAGTCAGAGTTGAGCAATTCTGTGCAAAGTTATCTAGGTCAAGATATGAAGACGTGGAGGTGCACCTACTTATACTAAGGCGTGAGTTGCAATATCTTCATAGCTGTCAATAATAAAACAAACTAATGAGCCCCAATTGCATTCACAGGCAACAGTGCATGTCTAAATAATCTTGTCTAAGCCTTTCAGAAGTGTTGACAGGATCTTATTGCTTTCGTTGCTGAAATAGCAGAAAGAGAGAGATGAAAAACAGCTTGTCTAGGTGGTTGACTATCAGATGAGGTGCTTCCTGTACAGCTGGGGCACATCAAAGCTCATGCACCACTGCTGATACAAAACACCTGATTACATTTCCTCATGCAACTTCAGTGTGAGTCACTGATGTTACTGCAATAGGTGTGAATTTTAACTGCTTATTAATTCTGTGCTTATTAAGCCACTGTGATTTGAGGAAGATTGTTCTATTGATTATGTGTTTCTGCCACTTTTTCTACATTGACAAATATGTCACTTTCACTTTAGTGTTAATGTATAATGAATGGTAGTAATTAATGGTACTAATGGTAAAATAAACATTTGTTTTTTTTTAACAGCAAAGCTTCTATGATAAGTACCCATGCTGGGGACTGTTAATATAAAACAGATTCCCATTAAACACAAAACAAGCCCCAATACTGTTCCTAACTCAAGAGATAAGATGTGTGGCTTCAATTAAATTCACTTCCTTTAAGTGTAAGGTTTCTGTCCTTGTCAGTTGGGCACTCTTGGATACAAGTCAGGGTATATAATATCACTCTGCAGGATGTGGAAACTACATCCCCTGGGTAAGAAAGAACACTAGATTTCACTCCATACTTTCCTTGACGTGAATCACCATGAACCATAAACACGAATTTAGGCATTAGCAAGGGCCTCAATCTGCTAAATATAGGACCACATTGTGACTTAATTACTTTGTGTTCGATTATGAGGTAGTGCATTAAACCACAGGTAATATTTATGTTAAAACAGCAGTCATGTGACATACCATGACTGATCAGAATGTCCTAATGTCCATTTTTGCTGGTGACTAGTGAGAATAGTGAGCATACTATATTTGATATTATTATATTTGATATTAAGCATTAAAATGTGAAACATATCACCGCTATATTGAATTTACCCAGCTAGATATTAATTTCATTATCCAATTTTGTGTTTGTCAGAAAAAGTCGTGCGGGTTTCATACGGTGAGTAAATGATGACAGAATTTTCAATTGTGGGTGAATCTTTAATCTTTTAAGATGCATAATCGTTGGAAATCCAATGTTAAATTCCACAGATTCCGTAAACGTTGCGCATCATCCGAGCAGCATTGCAGGCCCTTTGGATCATGGTGTCTGGCTGTTGATACACTTATATCCGGAGCTCCTGGGCCAGGGCTCCAGGGTTCTGTGGAATCCGGGTGAGCTGACACCGTATCCACCCTTGATATAAGAGCCTGATCAAAGCCACCCTGTTTCGCCTGAGAGATTTTCATAGGATTACGGATTAGAGAGACAGAAAGCAGAGAGAGTCGTGCAGACAGACAGAAAGGGAGAGTGGGAAGATGAAGAAAGAGAGACAGACAAAGACAGGGTTGGAGGAAGCCATAATAATGGGCAATTAAAGCTAAAGGCTAAAGCGTGTCATTTGCAGGATGTTAAAATACTTTCTTCTATAATGTCTTAATATATAAAGGCAAGTTTAAGTAAGTTGTTATGTTTGTTTGAGCAGCCTGGCATGGCAACATTGACTTGACCAATGGGGTGAGAGTACAGCGGCGGCATCTATTTCTACATATATGTGTTTTCAAGACACTTCTGTCTAAGTCACAGTGCAGTCAAGAAATATAACTGATCAGTTGGTGTGTTTCCTGGGAATTGAACCCGTGACCTTTGCATAACCAGGGCAGGCTTTTCCTGTTACAGCTGAGTTACAGAAGCCCTGCAGCTTAACTATAAAATTCTGCAAATTCATAACGGATGGTGCAATGACAGAAAGCTATGGGTGCCACAATGAGCATTTTTTGTCAGGAATTGTTACTCAATACAGCATCTGTTATTGGCCGGAATAACTGCACAATCACTACACAAACACTGAACAGACAGACGTGTAGCGAACAACGCAACGCCCATTTCTCATTGTCGTTCTTTGCTGTACATGATCTTGATAGGACACACACAGGCCTGAGGTTGTGTCTTGCATCTGCAAAATCTATTTCCCCTGAAACCTATGCAGCACAGCCCTATACAGTGTCTGTCATGCACACAGCAGAACTGCAGGTTCATTAGGGTTGCACAGTTGTGTTAAAGCACATAAAAAGCTGTTAAACGTGGCGCATGCTGAGCATGGGGGCCCTGAATGGCGCATACAGTAAAATGCGGCACCAATCAGAATTTAACCTGTAGTCATATCTGTGCATTAGTCAATGTATGCAATGTCTCTTCATTTGTTGTTTAAAAAAAATACAAGTACAGAAAAATGCTTTTTACTATTCACAATAAACCTCCAATGGAAAGCTGTAATAATCCCTAGATGTTTTTTTAAGTTAATGCACATAAATGATGTTACCTGATACATGGAGATTTATGGAGTCAATGCGACACTGTTGTGTGATATCATGGTTTATGCCAGACTTTTGCCTGCATGGACAGATTGTACATACATCACTCCCACAGGAGAGCTGTTTATAGAAATGTACCATATAACCCCAGAATACAAGTAAACAAGCCCAACAACATGTAGCTGGGTTGCTACAACACATGTACAGTTCAGTTTTTGACTCTTAGGGTCACTTAGGGTCCATTTGCTGTAGACTAATGGAATTTTGCCCTGTAGTCAGATAATTAGTATTTAGATAATTATATTCAAGTTGTATAGTTGAATATCATGTTTGTATTTGTATATATTTAACAATATCCACGGCAAAAAAAAAAGTTTAACATTACTTATCGATCATCCGCACAGCGGTCCATACAGTGCATACAGTGACTAGTAAATATACACACCTGAAGCAGTGGGCATGTTATGTTCGATTGAGTTAAACTGTATGTATGTACAATTGATATTTCTCTCACCTCAACCGCCATTTATAGATTTATAGATTTAAAATGTTGCCTATGTAGGCAGCTCACTAGATTTTGGAACAAAGCCAGCAAAAGTTGCTAAGCTCAGAGATAATCTGCAATATTATTTGTGAAGCTGTGCTCATCTCGCTGCATTAAATTAACCAACGCATATAATGTCAGAAAATAACAGAAAAATTGATCTAAGCAAGGTTGATTGACTCATTTAATACAGTCATGTTATGTAGTTATTTTTGTTTCAACCATAATATTTCAGATTCTTTACTTATGAAGCATTATTGAATGACAATGCAGAGATTCACCTTTTCATGTTGTGTAATGTAACAGGTCACAGTGGCAAATCTGATAGGATCAAGTGTCCAAGTTTGTTCATTAATCATCCAGACTGCTGCACACACATGGCCTAAGACTTATTGCATCATGGATTTCAATATTGTGGGTCTATTATTGGGGGTCAAAGTAATTAAAGCCTGGATGCAAGAACCTCATGTAGGCTTATAGCTGCACCAGCAACTCCATAAACATCTACTGCAGGTCCACTCAGATCTGCTCTTTAGGTGCCACAATCCTGCAGAGAACATTTCCAGTCATGCTTTTACACACCAGCCTATAATTTTCAAGTAATCCTGTGGTTGTTGATTCGCATGTTTCTGATTAGTGCTTGAGTTCTATTTCACAGTATGGTGGCCCTCCAGGAACAGACTGAAATAGCCGCAGTATGCAGCATCTTTAAGTGCATGTTTGTGTGTGTCAGGTGTTGATTGGGATGTGCCCAATTGCAAGGTGCAATTGCACTGGACGTGGTCCTCGGCTGCCTGTGGTGAGTTAGAGTCTTTCTGCCTCAGTCGAAAGGAGGGGATGTGTGTATGTGTAAGTGTTTGGGTGTGTGTGTGTGTTTGCTCCAATCACCCACAAGCCATTGCTAGATATTTTATTTGTCAGCACACCTATCTGTAAAACCGGGAACCAATAGCTGCAGAGGAAGCGTCCCTTCTGTCACAGAAACAGTTGGCACAGAGGCAACATATTACAGCATTATCCAGCCCCTCCCAGTCCCTTGGTCGTCCGTTCCCTCCTTTACTTCTCTCTCGCTTTCCCGTTTTCTCCCTCAGCCATCAATGAAATCACAACCAATCGGTCCCGCTACGGACCGATCCTCACAGCTGCCTGGTTAGAAACACAACATCTGCTAACATTCATATCTTGCGTTCACACAGATAACATTTGCCATTCTCCGTTTATTTCTGTTATCATTGCTTTTATAGCAGGAATGGAATCCAGTTTGGCAGTTTTGAGTCTTTTGTACCCTGTTATCCTTTCTGCTTTTTCTCCTGAAATTAATCCTAGCTGTTTTCTCCTCTCTTCTTCTGACTCCTCCCTCCGTAGCGCTCAGGCTCCCTCACTCACAGACGGACACACTTAAACACAAGCACACACACATAAGCGCACACACACCCTCCTCCCCCATCGCTGCAGTGTCTCCTAACTGCCTAGCAGCTAACAAGAGGGGAAATAGCACATCGACATTTATAACAGGAGGCGAGTGCGGTACAAGCGGAGAGTGCTTGTGAGTGACTGCGTGTGAGTGAGGGGAGCGCAAGCCAGATTTGAGGATGTCGGTGATACAGGATTAAGAAAAAGGATTGTGCACTCCCTCCCTGCCATTCAGGCGACCGTTCGTCTGCAGTGTTGCTGGTGAATGGACAGCATATGGTGACAAGGGTAAGCTAGCCCTTAATTTTCTGACAGGAGTCTTTCTGTAAACACTTACTGGTGTTTTGGGATCAAGGCTAGCCACTCTGTTAGTGCCCTTGGGTTTGGTTTATCCTGGGAGGGTAAAAACGAATGTGTTTAGCGTCGCTCAGCATCTGGACTAGCCGAGTGGTATTTTCTTCCATCTATGCGAGATGATGCTCAGATGATGCTAATCCAGCTCTCTGGAGTTTGTGATTAGATAGTTAACTGGATGTCTGAGGACTAAACATCTTGCCCATGTGCAGTATCAAGTAACGCATAGGAGACAACCAGTCACATATTATTGACTTTCAGCTCTGGTAGAGCGTGTTGCTAGGTGTAGCATGTTCACGCGACGCTCCGCTGGCTGGTTAATACAGAAGGAGCTGAATAAGGTGCACACCTCACAGAGTGGCTGGTACTGCAGGCAGTGTAGAGAGTGCCCAGCTTTGACATTCAGTCGTATTCCTGTTGGTATTCTGGACGCTCTTCATAAAACAACAACACGTTCACTCTCCATCGATCACCAGTCAGTGCGTGAGTTGTGCGAGAAGCGTGAACGCATGGGATTGTGGTTCCCGCCATGGATAACCCACCCACCCCACCCTGTTGTTGTCATGTGAAGCATTTTTGCTTCAACTAAAATTCCTGGGATTGGTAATAGAGCAGTGGAGGGTGGTGTAGCCTGTGACAGTGTGTGGAAACCTGGAGTGGGGGCCATAATGGTGGAGAGATAGTACAGCGGAGGGTGGAGGTTGATGTGGTACAGAGACGAAGAAAAGAGAGAGAAAACTAAAATATATTCTTTCTTATTCTATTTTCAAGATCCCGCCACAACAAGGAAAGGCATGTACAGGAAGGCCTGTGTGCCTATAAGTGAGCTTAAAACTTAAGCTAAACATGTAGTTTTACAGGCACAGTATATAATACTAGGCAGAAAGAAAATCACTGGGGAAATAGATCCCTGTTAACATTTAGTATTAAATCTATTCTATTCTTTAAATCTATTCTCTCTATTAAATCTATCTATTCTTCTGTCTCATGAATAAAATACAGTGTTACAGATTTACAACAACATCAATGTAAGTTAATGATTACAAAATGATTTTTTTTGGGGGGGGGAACTGTCCCTTTAAAGTCACCTTCATAGATTTAAAGTCACCCTCTCAGATCATCAAACGAGGCCTCAGATTCTTGGAAGTAATTTTAATGTCAAATTGTGATTGGATATGCAAAGCTACCAGGGTCTAGAATCAAACTGTGTGTGTGTGTGTGTGTGTGTGTACTCCAAATTTATTGATTTGAATTTATTAAATTCTTAAAATGTCAAATTGTCTGAGTGCTGTCTACATCAGTTTTGTAGGTGTATGTATGTCAGCAATTGTGTAATTTGAGTTTTTTGAGTAATTTGAGAATCATCACAAACAAACCTGATGTTTAAATAAAACAACTTAGAGCTTCATTAGGTCTCCTGAGCTATAAATGGGCAGCCACTGAGCAATAAAAGGTCAAGCTAAAAAACAGTTACAATGACTGAATATTTCTTATTAAAACTCAGTCATAACAGTAAAGATGCTTTGGTACAAGACAGAGGAACGAAAACGTGAGAAACTGCCAACATTCCCTTCCCCCAACAAGCCACAAACTCGCCAAATTACAGGATGGTTGTGCAACTGAGTACCAGTTAATATTTGTACATCCTGTGCTGTCGTCTGATATGATGGATATTATAGGAGGCTTAGCCTCATTTTGATATTGCTGCTCATTCACTTATAAGGGCGCGTGGATAACTGTGCATGTTAAAACACAGGCATCAATGGCAGTAATATTCAAGCACACAAAAAACACTATCGTTTAAACAATCACCACAATAAGCAAACTAGAATATGGTTCAAATAAAACAGTGGGGGCAATTGTAACCTGCAGTAGCAAGACTTTGATTTTCAAGTAGCACGTATGTGAGGCAGCGCTGTCGTAAACAGAACCACCAAAGCACTGAGCTTTTGATTGTTGTATATTTAGATCATGTTTCTATGCATAAAAATACCTGAGCTTGTCACTGTGATTGCAAAGCGTGTATATGGACTGATGTCATGTTATTTTAGAAAACACATCACGTGTTGAAGTTAGTTTAAGTTACAATTAGGTTGAACTGGAGTATTTTGATATTAGTAATTCTGTCTACATGATTGAGTATATGCTAAACATTTCTGGAAAAGAAACATTTTTATGCATCTAGAGAAAGTCAATTTAGTCACAGTTGATGATAGTAACATTCTTGGGAGCAAAATGCCAAAATGTACACAAGCAACTTTGAGGGTGAATACTTATACAAGCATTAACTCTTTTTGGCACCACACAACTGGTTTGGCAAAACACCTCATCTGTGACCTTAAATGCCCTGATAGCCAGCTGTTTATTTATGCTCTAGAAATCACACATCTGCCATTGAGGAGTTTTAAAAGGGTAACGATTAGTACAGCAGTAATTAATTTCTGATCCATGGTTCCTGATCAGTTTGCAGTGACCTTTATTATACATTTTTAATGGTTTGCATCCGTCAGATCTTTTAAATTACTTAATTAAATGTTTTTACAGACAAAAACTGCACTCAGGAAGCTGTAAGACAGTCAGTCTTATTACCTGTGTGACCACATTTAAAGGAATAGYACACCCCAAATATGAATGCCTCAGTCACCATCCACTTTCATTGGGTGGAAAAAGAGTCGTCAACATTTGTGTTGCACAGAAGAAAAGAGTTGTACGAGTTTGGAACAATGTGAATGAGTAATTTAATACTAGCCCTTTAAATCAAGTTCATTAATAGCTGATGCTTTTTGTGTATTTATCGGCAGTATGTAGGTAGATTGTTCTAAGCATTTTTGACACAGTTCCTATAAATTTAGTCTGTCAATTTAGTTTTGTTTGCAGGAAGTACAGACATTTACACATTACTTTTATGTGAAAATTATATGTGTATGAAGAATTTTATCAGATGTTATCATAAAAATTCTTCTATGACACATTTGCAACATTCATCAGATTAAATAACTAGAAAAGCTAATTGATCATTAGATTCCCATGTTTGGCAAGCAATACATTTCTTTTTCCTGTTTTTCTTTTTTCAGCAAGAGTTTCCCTTGAAGTGATTTCATATTTTAAAAATGTGTGTTGCGCAAGACTTGACATAGATTGGCTGAAATTAGAGTACTGGGTGAAGTGAACTGAGAGGGCTTTTTCTAAGTCAATACATGGAAAATCCAACACGCTGACAAGTCTGGGGTCAGGAGGTGACCGGGGCCTTGCTTAATAGAAACATGTGACAGAAGCCCTTTGTTTAACTGAAGCTAATCATTAGCTACAATCAAAAGTTTAACTTCAATGTATTAGTGTGCAATGCTACACAATATAGATCAAGTCCAGGGCTTAAGTGTAGTTAAAATAAGACTAGGAAACTTATGCCTATACAGTTTTGACAGGGAAGAGTAAAAAAACGTTGTTGAATGCCTAAAAAGCGAATTGTAGTACTGTATGTGGAATAGGCTTGACCTAATGTTAATGTTAATTTAACAAACTGCCTTTTCTAAGAAACAAAGTCCTGTTTGAGCATTGGACAATGTTATTCCCATCTCCCAGAGAGGATATAGGCGACAGGCTCAAGGATTTCTTTGAGAATTTGTTTAGCATGTGCTAGACCTATGGTGTATGAATTCAGATACTTCCTGATCAATACTGTGGTCTACAACTGTAGCCTTAGAAATACTGGATTCACCTTTGGTTTTTACAGATCTCTTGTAAAAGCATAAAATATATGCTTTTACCTTAATTGTAACGCCATTTTAGTATTTAGATTATGTCCTTATTTGTTGTAGATTACTGTCACCTAATTACATACTTATTTGATATTATTGATATTATGAATTATTTTTATAGTACTTCAATGTTGAAGTCTAATTATTATTCTTGCAATTAAGGATTTGTGCTCCACAACTGTAACTGAAACCTTTTTAAAGTTATGTTATTTATAATAGCATTTTTCATTTTTGGTACTTGCTGCATTCCTGATAAACCAGCATTATATGCGTTCCGATTCTGAATCTTAGATGCTCATTAAAAGAAACTCATTATATTAGAACAAAGAACATAATTGAAGTGGAGAACACAAATGGCACTTTGTCTTCATAAAGTGTTTTGTGGGACGGGAACACAACCCTTCTCACCATCTGGTGTAAATTCCCTAAAGCCTCAAATATCCACAGTGCTACAATCCAAGCTTTGGTTCTTAACAGAACCGTAGAACTGTAAAGATGTTTGTATCTGTATCAACAAGTCTGATGACATCTTTATGCACCTTCATTTACAAAGCAAAGTGATTTTGTTTAAAACTCTGTTGTCATGACATCAGCAGCATGAAATGGATCCGGCTATTAACGCTGTAGTCCGGATCACATTTCTGCTGTTGGGTCGACTCAGCATTAGTATCTGTGTACAGTCATTGTTAGCAGCAGAGTTTGTTGCGTAGCACTGTTTTGCATACAACACGGAACTGGTTTATGCACAGATGAAGGAAGTGGGTTTAGGTTCAGGAACTGATATGAAAGGTCCTATTTTAGCTGTGTTTTTGGGAACAGTGTTGTGGTCTGTGATGATAAGAGATGTTATGTTTTGTAATAGATTTGTGTAATTTATGAAAATCTAGGATCCAAAATCTGGAACTAAACAAAGTTTTAGGATCACGAACAAAACAAATGAAGTGTATCAAACAAAAGAAATGTTATGGTGTAAAAACGAAAAACAAATATTTAAGGTTTCTAAGAACAAAATAAAACAATTATGATATTGTTGCACAAAGGGTTACGTTTTCATTCTTCTCAAGTTCTGGATGCTTAAGCATTGTCAAATCATGCTGGAATAACATCAATTATCAGATTTTGCACAAACAAGACGTTCAAAAAAACATTCAGAATTTGTTAATAGTGTAATCTTGAACAGTGTTGTGTAATCACAAAGTTTGCAAATAGTGTAATCTTCTGACAGTATTTGTATTGCATTGTATTACATCTTATTTTCGAACCCAGTGATATTAATTATTACCTAAAATATAAGATGAAACAGATTAGACATTCTTTATCAAGTACTGGTTATGTGTCATCATCAGCAAGGATTATTCAATTATCCATGCCTTAGTTAAAACAGAAACTCATTGCAATGGTGCACTTATTTACTCATAGTGAATGAGTGAGTTGAATGAGGCATTTATTGGTCAAGCGTGGCCGTGTATGACATCTGGCCCAATCAAATGGTGTCTGGCAGTAGGTGGGAGGGATGACCTGTTATTTAGGTCAGCGGGTACAGGAAAGGGACTCTGTGTATCTGTGTTTGTGTGGGGATGTGATTTAGACAAAATGTCACATAATAATTTAATGCATCGCAATGACAAGTCTGGTTATAAAATCCAGCATATCATTTTTATTTAGCTTAGGGTATCACATTTATGTAATCACATTTTCAGCTTGCATGAACCATAGCCAACTTTTATAATGACATAAAGCAGATTTGGGGTATCAGACAGAGTTTGGTGATCAGAGTGAGGCATTTTCATACAGATTATACAGTTGAGGATTATAGCTTTTCCAACCACGGTTTGATTCTGCTTTCACATCTGTATAACACCCACATTAAAAAAATAAGAAAATAAATCAGATTTATTTAATATCTCATTTGTTGTCTGAAGTATCTACATTAATTGTATAGCTCCACTACTTGTGCAATAAATCAACTTGTTATCTCATTTCTGTCTTTTGGTTTCTCCTAATTAATTTCATATAAAACATCAAAAAAGCAAAATGAAATCAATCATAATTGAGAAACATAGACTAGACCTGAGAACTATTCCACAGTGTGTGTGTGTGTGGGAGGGTGTGACGTACTCTGAACTAAGAAGTTCTCTTTCAGTTCTCATTACCCACAGAAAATCATTGTATTCTGCTGCACAGCCATAGCAGAGGTCATATGACTAAGGGGAGGTGCAGGGGTGCCACCACCCCTGAGCTCTGCTGCAATCATATGACCGCTATTATGGCCAACCACAGAACACAAAGATACTCCACAGACATAAGAACGCTCAGAATGTAGATCTGTCTAACTTTGCTAGCGTTGTCAAATGAGAAAGCAAAATATCAAAGCTAGTTAACATTTAGATTACCTTCAGAAAGATGCTTGTAAGCATTTGCCTGGATTCAATGCAAATTAAGCTAGTGTTGATTATCACAGAAAATAATTATCACTATATATTTGTCTTTAAAGCTGCAATCCATAACTTTTTTTATTAAAAATGAACAAACATTTAAGCAAGTACAAAACAGACTGGTGTTAAAACTGTCTCTGTATCTTACCTTAAGTCATGACAGTAAGTTTATAATAATGATTTATAATTTCAGTTGCCAGGTCAAATTTTTCAGAGAACTGTCGGATGGGCTTCATTTGACTTCAAAATGTTATGTGTTTAAAGTTACCTGCAATTTTATGTTTTAAACAGAGATAGCGACAGAGAGACAGACGTTATGGATTGCATCTTTAAAAGCAAAGTCACAGTTATGTTACCATTTACGGTGGTAAATAGAATACAAAAATGTGTAAACATGACGCTAATGTAACAGAATTATTTTCAAATAGTTTCATTTCCATGTGAAATAAGTTAGTCAACAGAGCTCAAACTCAACTCAAAGGCTTCAACAATACTGCATGCTTCATTTTTCTGCTTTAAACAAAATGTCAAAATGATTTTATGTGGTGACTGACTGTGGTCTGACAAGCTCTCATAATTATCAATAACAGGCGAGTTTTAGGCTAATACTCCCCTGGCGGTTTGTGTTTACAGTGATTAGTGAAATCACACACCGGCTAAGTGCAGCAGCTAGCCCTAGCACAACCACAGACGTTCCCCTCTCTCCATTAACCTGCTATAACCCAAAACAGTTCATATCTTATCTCATATCTCATAGCCTGAATTTATACATTACACGACTCCAACAGTTCTTGTAGACAGTTATGCTACATCGCTGTTGAGCTCGATCGTATCTCTAGCTCAAAACATCTCAAGTTTTTCTCTCCATGTGACAGTGACTGCAGTTAGAAGCTGGAATCTCACATAATTTAATAATTTGTTCATTGTAAAAATGTAAATAAAAAAGTTGTATTCATTTTATTTATAAGCAGATTGTGGTTGGCACAAAACATGTTTAAGACAAGCAAATCTGTATTTTGCACAATTTGCATTTCAGGGTCATTTATTGTACATATACTTTAATGTGGCCCATACCATTTTCTCTTTGTCCTGTTTCCTTTTTGTAAATGGCTCATTAGTGGTTCAGCTCTCAAACGTATGCACAGATATTCACAGCACACAGGCATGCATTGTCTGGGCAGGCGGCCCATGTGACTGAAAACTTCAGTTTTAATAGGGGTAGGCTGTGTCCCTACCTCTCATGGGACCCTTCATGACCAAAACAGATCCACTATACAGTTGCCCACCATCAACAGTGACTTCAGCCAACTCAAAGGTTCTCTGTTTTTGGGCTGCTGCTGACTGAAACACTGCCACTCATTGTTTGTCATGATGTTTGAGCTGTGGTATAATAAAGCAGTGTCTTTGCGGCAAAACATGAAGGGTCAGTTTTGGGTCATGAATGCACAAAGCCTTGGACAAATGTGATTGTTTAAAGCTCATCGTGTGATTTACAAATATTCAGTTTTGATATTCACAATCACCCAAAACATGGTGATTATTTTGAGTATAGTTAGAAAGTAGGTAAAATGTTTATTATAACATGCTGTTATATTATAAACTGTTTACTGGAGTCACTGTAGTTTGTAACTAGACACATTACACTGTTCTGAAAACGGCTAAGCTACCATCAGGTTATTAAAAGTTGGTAAATGTTGGTTAGTTAGTACTTCCCAAACATATCATGAGTCATAGCTTACCTAATGTAGACATAGGTAAGCTATAAGCTACATTATGTCTATATTTTAGTGTTGAGACCCCATGACTTTATATAGTGATAACTGAGAAAAACCTCCTCTGCAGATTTTAGGAGTTAATCATAATGAACAATGACTTCCTGATAACCTGACAGGACATCTCATCATTCATTCATTTAAGCTTCCTCCAGTTCTTCATTTCATTTGTTCTCACCTCATCGTGAGACTGTCGGTCTTCATAATTAAAATCTTTTAAATGCTATTACTTACAGTAAAGGGCCTCAACACCTCATCTATCTCTTTGTCTCCTTTTAAGATTCTTCTAAAAGGGCTGGACATGACATCCATCCAATTACCTTTCTCTTGGTCCTGTATTTTGTCACTGTAAAATGGATAGGAAATGAACTGGAAGGTTTTTGTAGAAAATGCATGTTGGAATGTAATAATTGATTGTACTGTTAACCAACCAGGGGCAGTACGTAACAAGTTAAATGATGGTATTTGGGTCACATCAGATATCCAGTGGGTTTAAATGGATATCCTTCAATCTGTGACCTACATCTAACTAGATTCATGTGTAGGCAGGTTCCTGTACACCAATGAGTCAGATGCCCAGAAAGAGAAAGCGGCTTACTCTGTGAATTGAAACACTGAGTTAGCCGTCATTTTCATTCTGTCTGAAATCTGTTTTTCAACAGGAGGGTCAAACCTGTCACAGTGATATTCTGAACATCAGTTCACATTCAGCGCTGTTGTTTTCTTTGGATGAGCATGTTTTTGTAGGTGATGAAAAAACGTTTCCTCAGTTGCAATCAATGTTTTAAAAGCTGAAAAAGCCCACAATACCATTAGATCTCCTTCTCAGTGTTTCGCTTTTTGTCATTTTTGATTTTGGATGCTGTACAAAGCCTGTAGGTTTGGTTTATCATTCTTTTTTCAGTCAACAGTGCAAACATCTAGTTTACTAGCTCAACTGCTTATATAATAGAAAGACTATTAACGCATGAGAAACTGACATGAATCTAAATTGCAGAGTCAACAGAGATGTGACCACTGAAATATTTCCAAAAAAACTGTTAACACCTTTCACAGATGTATCGGAATTGTTTAAAATTGCACTAGACACAAGGCAAAACTGTCTTTGCTGTGTAAAAACTAATTTATCAATGGCCTGGTGCTTGGTAATATGGCTCTTCACTTGATACCTTAAAAAGAAACTACAACATAATACACAGGTCTGGATGTCTAGGAATGATAGTTGTACCTTGTATCTCATTTGCATCAGCATTTGATTCAGATCAAATCATTTACTGGATAGACCTACCTTGAATCATATACTAGATCAACCACAATCTATGCTTTTTTTGATACAGTGACAGAGGGACTTTTCACAACTGACACAATAAACTGTGCTGTTTAATATAAAGTAAAATAACTAAAAACTATTTGAACATTTGTAAAATTTGCCTCCGGTTAGTAAAGCTAACATTTGTGTGTTAAAAACAATTTGACTAACCTAGTATTTTATTCATTATAGTCTTTGGCTAAATCATTGCTTAGCCTTATTGTTCGCATGGAAGGATTCAATCTGTTGCATCAGAGTCATTAGCTGTGATTTGCTAGAACTGCGGCAATCTTATAGGATGACAAGTTATCCTGGGTGTGTGTGTCCTTTGGGACTCTGCTGGGATATGTGGACTCTCTGTGCCTTATATTGTGACATCTGTTTGTTCAAACTGAGTTCTCCTTGACACTGACACTATTGTTTTCTGTACTTTTCAAAGCTTAAGAAAGTTTATTTTCGTTTTCATCATAACAGGCCTACAGCCTTATTCGTTTTGCAACTCTACATTTCTTGCAAGAGTCAGTGGTTTTAGTTGCTAGGACTGGATTAGAGACAGTTTCTGCAAAAAGCAGGCCTTTAAGCTAACTCAGCATGCTCTTAATAGCATGCTCTTAATAGCAGCTTGCCTGCTAACTAAACATTTTTTTATTTGATTTTGCTAAATTCTTTGATTTAACTAATATGCTAGCTGATTTGTAATGACAACTTGATACATATTTGCTCAATTTTTTTTCTCATAAACTCACAGCTTTACCTCAGAAGATCCATTGTAGTAATTTGTGTTTTATATATTGATGGATGCATGTGCTTGGAACTCTGAACCATTGGACTTTGATTAATAGCATTATAAACCCAGGAAGATTATTTTTAATGTCATTTTTATTGTGTTTGGCTGAAAAAGAAAGTTAAATGCATCTGGGATGGCATGAGGTTGAGTAAATTATCAGATAAATTTTATTGTGGGGTGAAGTACTCCTTTAAATATGTACAACAGACCACACCCACAAACATAGTATTTGCATAATATGCGATTGTGTAATTTGGTATATTTCTGTCCGAAGAGTATAGAATTATGGTCAATTCTCAATTCCTTCTCTATTTAATCTCATTGCTGTTTAGGAGTTACAAAGATCTTTCTTGTGAATCTTTGTTTAAGGCTTCATTGTTGAAACTCTGTATCTGGGCTTTTTTCTCTCTCTGCCAAGTCGACTCCGGTCTCTAATAAATGTCTGATTTGAGTCATGCATGTTCCATCAAGCTCTCTGATGTCACAACACGACTCTGATGGCTGAAGCCAAATTGAAGCCCTGTGTCTTTAATTCAAAGATGAGAAAATAAAGCAACAATTAGCAGGACAACAGGAAGTTCTCTGAAACCAATTGCTACAGTGGTTTAGAAGCATTGCAAATTCCCCTGTGATACCCATCTCCTGAAACAATAATTGTTCTTGTGACGATGGTTGAAACCAAGAGGACAATTTAAAGGAAATAGTATCTGATTCTAACATTATTTAGTGAATTGCGTGATTGTTCGCTGTTGTAAGTGTGATCAAAGGGCGCATCTGTTGTGGCTGGTATGTGCTCTCAGCTGCCCACTGACACAGTAACCCAGGACTCCTCCCATTAGGCAATGCAGCTCTGACAAACAACCAACCAGTTCTGCTACATGGTTTGGAAACTAGCTTGGCATGTAGTAAATAAATCGCTTTTGAGTTTATATCACATATTAAAGGTGAAAAGAAGTGTAAATTGTGGACTATTAGTGAAGAGACACTCCCTCTGTCTGCCATTGGTCAGGCAAACACCCCAGACTTGCAGGATTGGTGGAGTCAAGTTGCTGGAGCGTTTACTAAATCCTTTTAACAAGAAGTCAACCAACAGAAAGCTTATTTATAGCTGTCTCTTTATATTAAGTTAATATAGGAGAAAGTCTTTGAACATTTTTAGCTTTTAGCTCACAACATAATACTAATTATGTTTGACCACAGTGAAGGAAATATCATCACTTGTTTGCCCTTGGAAATTTTTATCCAGTTGGCTCATGTGTGTCCCAGGACTTACAGTTTACATTACTCCGGCTTCCAGTATTGCAGTACCCCATTAATGAAAAAGAGATTAGATGTGGTGAGATTTATGAGCCCATTTCTTTGAGCTGGGATACAGTATGGTGTCCAGATAATGGCTTTCAAATTATTCTGCACTGTAATCAATTAGTGTCTGTAACTGGGGCATGAGAGAGTCATTGGGAGAGGGAGGGGCAGCCGTGTGATATAGAAGGAACCTTCCCTCAATAGTGTGCAAGAAAGCTTTCACACTATTGGCACACTATTGAGGGAAAATTCCTTTCTATATCACATGGCTATAGTTCCCCTGTGTAGTGGGTGTGGGGGGCTGGGGGACAGAGAATGACGTCATCACTCCTCCAAACAGTTGACAGGGTTGAATTTTTGGTCACAGGGTGATTGTAATGTTTGTGTGAAGAAATATTGTATATTTTGGAGTTCATAGGTTAATATTAAGCACAGTTTGTTTTCAAATCACTGTAATGCCAAAATGAATCTGTGCTGTGCATTCCTTGACATGCATTGATCATTATACATTATGTTGACGCGAGTTTCCCACACTGTGAGATGTATGTGACCTAAATGAGGTGGGGCAAGATTGTATCCCAGAGAATTGCAACTGGCGGACAGCCTTACATAACACAAGCATTTATCAATAAGACAAAGATGCCATTGCATGTTATATAACACTCTATTTATTGCACAAAGCAGGGCTTGTTCTGGGGAATGGGAGTACTCAGTAGTGACCAGGGTCACACTCAGTGGAAATATGTCCTCTTGTTTCTCAAAATGCATTCTTACAGCAGGTATATAAACTCCCTGAAGTTTCCATTTCTTTTTATAGCCAAACTATTTCTGGCACTTTTTACCAAAAAAGGGCATTAAATAAAATAGGTTTGCTAACTTGTAATCCTGTTATAAAAGCTTGGGACATGTTTAAGTTTAAAGTTTACAGTTTAAAACCTTCATTATCCACCTAGAAATATTAAATAATAAGTTATAAATTATGTGATGACAGGGATGTGCACAGGCTAAATATTAAACTGTTGGTATGCATTCAAATACGATTTGAATTGATTTTAGATGTTTATAAGATACACTGAATGCTACTATGATATTCAGCAAATGATACTATTATCATTTGCTGAATTATTTCATGTTTGGATTAACTGGTGATGTAATTCATGTCTAATGGGTTAGATGCCAAATATGTACACAAACAAACCAATTAACTAACAAACATGGGATTTGGGCCTCTGTTGTTTTAAATAGTGATAGATCATCAAAGTATTTGTGGAGTGTGTCTTCAATGTCTTCAGAGGAACTGTTAAAATCAAAGACATGTCTGTGCTGCCTGGATTTGTCTTCTGTTGCTCGCTGTCAGAACCCCAGCATCCGACCCATTAGTGCACTGCAGTTTCGGCAGTCTCAGCAGCGTTTGTAAGTGCCACTTCAGAACCGCCACCAATGGACCTGTTTCCAGCCCTCATTAGTCAACATTTATGTAACTGAAATATTGTACTTGTGCTTTTTTGCTTTAGCTTAACATCACTGCAATTCACTTGAAATGTTACTTTAAAAGTGAACTGCGTTCATTTTGGCTTAACCAAATGGATTTACAAAACTAATGACTGTTTTCAATCAGGTTTTCCCAACACTTTCCTATCCCCTACTGTTTGCACGAACAGTCCCAACCTATAACCTACAAGTCATAAGTTTAACTTAAATAATAATGTCATTGCTTTATAAACATTCCTGGTCTTAACACATTATTCTGATGCAGATTACAGAAGAACAATGGGTTGTGTTCCACATTCAGCTGTTTTGCCTCAGTAAACAATAATACTAAACAAATCTGTTATTTATCACTCCTCAAATGTATTAACCAATAGCATCACACTGAGTCTCTCTCCTATGTGGAGCCTGTATGAAAAATCATTATAATTATGGGTGCATTAAACCCAGGCAGCATGTGGGACTGACAACAGCTGATGTCTGGAGGCGAGAGGGAACCGGTGGGGTCAGATTACCTCAGTCCTCATGACAAAATATGAGTGTGAATTAACCATCACACATTTTTTCACTGCCTGTTTTAAAGTAATACTTTACCCAGAGATGAAAATCCTGTCATTACGTACCCATTCCAAACAGCATGACTTTGTTTCTTCACGAAGTGAATTTGTACTGGCATTAACTTTCTTTAGTACTGCTTTAAAACAGATTCACAAAACACCAATAAAGTTAAACGAATGACTTATGTGATGTATTCCAAGTCATCTGAAGTCATGTGGCAGCAACGTGTAAGAAACTGACATAAACTTACTGCTGCATCTAGGTTGGTGAGTTCTGAGTTCCAGGTTGTAACTAAATCTGTCAGATCTAGTTTGCAACCACATTATTGAAAAATCAACCACATTATTGAAAAATCAACCACATTATTGAAAAGAAGCATTTGTTGTTGTTTCTCACACAAAGCTATTGCATGGCTTCAAATCACACATACATATTATGGCCCCAGTCCCTATTTATTATAACTGATACAAAAGCAATCTGTACAGTTCCTCAGAATTTCTCATTTTGTGCACCAGAGCAGGACAAAAGTGAGGGTAAGGAAATCATTTTTAGGTGAAATATGCCTTAAAGAACACAATCAATATTAGTGTTTTGTTTTGTTTCTGTTACAGTTTTGTCATACTAAGAACAAGCAACAGTGTTAGTGAAGGCAACACTAACATCAGAACATGTTAGAAGAATCGTGTTGTGAATTCAGAAGTGGTCTGATGCATTTCAGGATTGATTCATTGTCATCCTCAGACAGCCATAAAATAACATTTTATTTTTCAGCCATAAAATGTTACTATTAACATTCATAAATATACTGCAATAATTTGATTTCGTAAGTAATTTTCTAAAATGATATTAACTGTACAGCATCAGTTATGAGTGATGTAAAGTAATGCGGCTTTGAGTATTTATGGCCAAAAAGAAGCTGTGCTTTGCTTTACTGTAACTAGTAGAAATTGTGAGTGGTGCTTGCTAAGGCATCTCTATTATTATAGCTCATACTAGAGCAATATTATTATCACTCTAGCATGTAACGTTTTTGATATTATGAGATTTTTCCCTGGTGGACAATTAAACAGGCCAAAAAAACATTGTGATCCAAACTGTGAATTTAAGCGTCTACCTTGTAACCACCTTGCCAAAAGATCCTGGAAACTGCATAGCAACAAGCTAAAAACAACTCAGAACAAACTAGCATCATGCTAGCAATGTGCATGACCCAAAAATCTGGTTTAGCACAACAAACAGATGCACACACACACCGTCCTATATGTGCATCGCATTTAGATTTGACTTTGGTGTGTCAGAGGCTGCCGCATGCAATAATCTTTCTAAGAGCAGGATAATGTCTGTGGCAGATCTTGGAGATGCAGTTTCTCTCTGCGATCAGTCTAGGAAATGTAATCTCTCAGCTGAAACTAGGCCATTGCGTGATTTCACATTTGTTACGCCGCCAATAGCATACGTCTGTCACAAAGAGCATCTATTTATTATGCTGTCCCTCGGGCACTGGCTTCTGTTCTAACAGATCACCTTTATAGCTCATCTACTCCACTTGAATAAACGTGTTTCGTTAGAACGTTTCAAGAACATGTTCATATAGTTTTAGGGACCACACTGCAGTCACAGCCTTTATCAATGTATTGTTGGGTGGGTTTTAAATGATAGATGGCAAGTCAAGGTTTTATGTATTTACATTAAGAATATGTAAAAATGACACGCTGGTAGATTTGTTTTTCGTGCTAAACTGTGAAGTTTGACTACAGCGCAGATTCTGTTTTTATGTAATTAATATTGTGTGGTAAATGCTGTAAGGTGTTATTGGTGGTTGCTAGAGCATTACTATGCTGTTGCTAGGGTATTTAGAATATTTGCTAGGCGTTTATGAAGTCAAATTGCTACGAATTATGTCTATTAGCATACTTTCCTTATTAAGCTACAAAATTTGAGGTGTCATTTATGTCTTAAACACAAACAACATGAGATGAGTTTAACAAAATTCATTGTTAGGACAAAAACATTTTATGCAAGTATGCAAATTTGAGAGAAATGATTGGCCAAAGTATTTTGAGTGTGCAGTCCCATTGAACAAATGCAATGTGTGCTTTTGGCTGTAACAAACCTCAGTAGGGGGATTTTACATGCATTTCTGTGCCATTGAACCAGATATGTTATTATTTCTGTAGCTTACTATTAAATATATATTGTTATATTTTAAACCTGAGGTAATATTTTACACTTGCTACCTTATAATTTATTTCAGCATTTATTAAAAAAATGCTTCTATATTTCAGATTATTTAACTTGGGCAGGTAATATTGTTACAGACTGCCATTTTTTAGTGGCTAAACGGAGCAACTAGCAGCCAGGCACAACAAAGCCCTTAAATTAAGAAAACCTTATGTATTTATATCCTAACAATACTATGATTAAATCCAAAAGGTGTTTGTTGCAGATGAACACAGGCCTGCATTGGAGTGTGCTGGAGAGAAACACCTGCTGGTCTGAGCCAGTTATTTTCCACCATGACAGTAAATACACAATCCACCTGCTATCAGCGTGTTACCTCAGTCGAGGAAAGAGTAGAATGGGCGGTACCTCTTCCTTCAGGGAAGAACTGTTTCCGTTTCACACCCTCCTCTCTCTGGTGTGTCTGCGAGGAACAAACGTGTGGGATTACCTTTGTGTACTTGAATCTATGGTTGTGGAGAGATGCAGGTGAAATAGGAGTGCATGGAGGTGAAGAATGCTTGATACAAACCAGGATCTGAGATTTTCAGTGCTTGTTGAGTTGTGTTTGTACGTGTTGATAAGAAAGCAGAAGTGTATTGTTTAAAGCATATTGTAGTGCTAATACAGTTAGCTCTGACTGTTACACAACAAATGATGACAAATGACCTTTTGTTTAGGTAAAAAGTTTAACTTTACTTGTAAGCACATGAAGGCAATTGATGTTGCGTGAGTTTGTGATGAGTTTGAACATGTGCAAATCGTTTAGTTGTTTATTCTGCATGTGTAATTCAAGGGGTTTTGTTTGTTGAAAAGATTTTTATTGCATGCAGACCAACCCTGTTGTTCTTTGTAGAAGTCTGAATAGATTTATCATATATGGGATCATTTCAAAATGAAGCTTATTGCAAAATGGTTGCTAGTCACCAGCATATGTTGTGTTTTGGATGCTGGTCTTTAGCATGCGGTACCAGTATGCTGGTATTACCATACTAGGCTTCTTAATTATCTTAGTGAGAGACTTTTTCATTAACCAGCTATTAAAAATTAACCACTATTAACCGGCTTAATTAGGTAGGTTTCACATAGCTGTGCTGTTTTACTGACTAGCACTAAACCAGTTGGACTAGCATGGATGTCTATACTGTTCAAAGCCTTTGGAAAGTGGTGTTTCGTGGGCACATTATTTAGTCCAGAAAGTAGCATATGGTTTAAAAGTTTTGGGTTCTCACTTTTACTTGCCCTTGACTCTAATTCATGATGGATAATGTCTCCTTTGTTTTTACTTGCAGGAACATGGGCCTTTTGCTGCCTCACTGGCTTATGTAAGCAGGAGGGTCTTGTACAGAGAAACCCAAAACAGTCCACAGGAACAAAGGCTTGACATTCCACCGGAGAGAAAGTGAATGAAGAAAACTGAAGCAGGGAGGTGATATCAACAGATGAATCAGTCACAGAAACCCAGCAAGGCACACTGGACACCATGAGGGAAGAAAGTGAAGGAATTTTACCATTTCGACATTCTCTCCCAGAATATTGACAGGTCCACTGTGCTTGTATGCCATGCTGATATGAAACCCATGTCTTTGGAATCTCAGAGGCAACCACCCCCTTAAGTGAGGGCTTGAGTGGGTCCTCCATCATGTCATCGTAGCAGTACACATTCAAACATCAGCTGCTGAGAAAATCCAAACCTGTGACTTGGACAACGCATGTAATCTAAATCACATCTGAAACTTTCAGTTCTACCTTCTCTTGCAGCAAAAGTTTCTTCTAACATTTGCTCAACTCTATCAACATAACCTTCACACTTTTTCACGGTCCACTTTCCCGCTTCCTGGGATTAGCAAACTTAACTCCAAGTGTGGTCAACCATGGGGTGCCGGCAAAGCTCGGAGGAAAAGGAGGCCGCCAGGCGCTCACGGCGCATCGATCGGCACCTCCGTTCAGAGAGCCAGCGGCAGCGACGTGAGATCAAACTTCTGCTGCTTGGCACCAGCAACTCTGGCAAAAGCACCATTGTGAAGCAGATGAAAATCATCCATAGTGGAGGTTTCAACCTTGAGGCCTGCAAGGAGTACAAGCCCCTTATCCTCTACAATGCAATTGATTCACTCACCCGCATCATCAGAGCCCTTGCCACCTTGAAGATCGACTTCCACAATCCTGATAGAGCATATGATGCCGTGCAGCTCTTCGCCCTCACTGGGCCTGCTGAAAGCAAGGGCGAGATCACGCCGGAGCTACTGGGGGTGATGAAGCGCCTGTGGGCCGACCCAGGGGTGCAAGAATGCTTCTGCCGCTCCAATGAGTACCATCTAGAGGACAACACGGCATATTATCTAAATGACCTGGACCGTATTTCTGCTCCAGAGTACATCCCAACCGTTGAGGACATTCTGCGCTCACGTGACATGACCACTGGGATCGTTGAGAACAAATTCACCTTCAAGGAGCTTACCTTTAAAATGGTGGATGTGGGTGGTCAGCGTTCAGAGAGGAAGAAATGGATCCACTGTTTTGAAGGTGTTACTGCCATTATCTTCTGTGTGGAGCTTAGTGGCTATGACCTCAAGCTTTATGAAGACAACCAGACGGTAAGGAGAGCTCAATTATGTGTTCTGGCCATTGGTGCAACCAGATAAAGCAAGCAGCAAGAAATGAACTGGACGTTATCTGACCTAGTCTACATATATCTCCAAAGTAAATTCATCCTGTCAGTGGCACAGTGACAAGAAAATTGCTTTTATCATGTTGCTTGCACATTTCCTGTAGCACACAAGCATACAGTTACAAGATACCAAACAAGTCTCTGCTAAAAGCTAAAGTTACTAAAAGCAAGTTTATATTGTGTTTGAACTTTGGTTCCTAGGACAGTTTGCCAGCTTGACCAGAACCAAACCAACATAAACCGGTCTGAACCAGCACGAGAAGTGTGTAAGCTGGCCTTTCAGCAGGGCATCCATAAATTATTAGTAAATGATATTTACATTTACTGTGTAAACCTGAGTTTATTTGCGTCCATTGATAATTAAAGATGTGTTTATGGCAAGACTCAAAAGGAACTGTTTTAAATTGTCATCTAACAGCATGTCCTCCTCCATGTGGTGAGGATAATTGCTTACCAGAGAGTTCAAAGAGTGCATACCTGTGTGCGCTAAGCTAAACGTTCTCCCTCGACTCACAACAAGAACTTCGAAGTAGTACATTAGCCTGGAATATCAATTAGCGTTGGGGAGTTAAAAATAAAAGTGTTCTGCGAGTCTTGTGGGGGGAAAACGTACAAGAGCGATAATTGAGTTCACAGTGCAAGGTGTCAGGGTGTACCCGCGAGAATGATCAGATTTGGCACCGGGGAAGAATGCTGATGTGACGGGGGTCAGATAAGTTAGCTAGAGAGTTTGAAAGAAGGAAGTAGCAAGTCAAAGAGGAAGTGCAGAAACTAAGGGAAGGAGTTAAAGTCTAGCTCCCTGTGTTCAGAGGGGGAAGTGGTCAATGGGGTGTTTGTTGATGGAACAGGTGTGAAAAGAACCTCTTTTGCACGTTACAGTATCTACTTGAAACGTATCACAGTGTTTTGAAATTGCACCCGTATCTTTGCAAAATATGATTGTTTGGTTTTAGCACTGTTTTCAAAAAATTGTTGATCTGTTACTTATCAAATATGGCTGGAATCACAGATTATTGTCCTTGTTCATTGTTGTTAATTATACTTAAAGGTGAACATTATATCAAAATGCATAGTTCCACTGTCTTTCAATACTTTTTGTCCCATTCACAAAACAGATGTTGTTTTGCTAAAAGCAATAAACACTGTAGTCTTTAAAATTATTGGTTGGACCTTCCCAGGTGTTTTGGTTCTCCTTAACCATCCAAGATAAGGTCATTGGAAAAACTGGGCTATACAGGGTCTCACAAGTTCTGTAAACATACGTTAGCAACTAGACAAGAGTGTGTATTGACTCCGAAATCATGGTCTGTGGTGAGCCTCTGAATTAGATTACTCAATAAACAATCTCAGTACTGGCCCAAAAGCGCCACCGCTTGCCAATCCATTCAGGCTATGCTGGTACTGACCAGAATCTTTAAAGTGACAGCTCTCCTTGTGCATTTACTCACTGGCATGAGATGAGGCAGCAGGGATCAGTTCAGGCTCTGAATGACTGAGTCAGAGTGGCAGCAAAGGGTTTAAGCAATGTTCTTCGGTCCTGAGAAAGTCTGTCTGGACTGGGCTGTCAGCCAGTGAGAAAGACAGCAGCACTATAAGAGATGTGGGGCAATAATGCTTTAAAGAATGTTGTTAATGGGAGGATGTGTTAAAGAGATGACAGGGTCAAACTAATGACACAGAAAGATTTGGTGCTAGTGACAGAAAGATCTGACCACACGACTGCTATGTAAGATTTGAATGTGTTTGTTTAAATGGAAAATATTTGATATTTGTTGCAGTGTTTTATACTGAAAGAATCTAAGAATTTTGATTGTAGCTTTTTAAAAAAAAAATTTTAATATATTTTTTTACATATGCAAACACATTTTTTCTCTTAAATTCTAGTGTTGCTTTATCCCATGTTACAAAAATTCATGGTTGCAATTCAGTTGCAGTATTGCTTTTTTATAAATAGATTGCTATGTTGTCTATTTTGCTAGATTGCTATGTTCAGCTATATCAAAAATGATATAGCTAAAAAAAATGGTGCATTTTTAAGCACGATTGTAAGATCTTCCAAAGCTAGCCATAATGCTGCAAAGGCTGTCCACAGATACTGAATTATCTGTGTGTCTAGCTGTCATGAGCTTTGCAAGAAGCCGTTCCATTCAGGTCTGTGAAGTGAAGTGATATTTAATAGCTTGTGGTTGACTGGAATTCCTGGAAACATTTAGTTACAGCATTAAATCCCACCTAATGATTTGCACAATGTCTGCGGTGCCTCATATCTTGAGCGAGCTGACACTAACAAAGCAGAGAGAGCAATGAGAATTTGAAATGGATCAAATGTGACCAGCAAATGTGATATTGGCAAGAGTCAAACGTAATATCAAATGTGATATTGGCAAGAGTTCTTTCATGTAAACTTACACCTGATCCCCCTTATTAAAGTTCATTAGCTAAAATTAAACAGTATTAGAAATGGCTTTTCTGCTGTAACTTCACACTCCCTCATTAGGTGTAACTGTATTCTTGCACATCTGGTACAAAAGATTTTCATGGCCACAGATGTGACTCAATTTCCACCAAATACATTAGGTTGTATGGGGCTTCAAGCAACAGTTGTCAGTTTTCTGTGGCACGGCATGTTCTATTCTTTTCTTTCCCCCCTTGAACATCTCTTTCCATCTCTTTCTTCTTTTTTTGACCCAACCCTCTCTAAAAAAATGGGGTTTCCATGGCAACTGTTGCTGAGCAACAGAGCAGTCAAACGCTCCTAATCCTGGGCTGTTGACAATGAGCTGTGACCGGGAGAGGGGGGTTGGGGGGGTTCACATGGTGCTCGGCAACCGGAGAGAGAGGATGGAAGCTCTCTTGTGCAAGCGGAGGAGAATGTGTATTTGGGCGGAGCAGGATAGCGCGACGCTAACGCTGCATTGCGCAATAGCTTTTCAAAGCAATGCAGCTCCAGTTTGGAGGAAGGAGCTGAAGAGAGACTCAAAAATGGGTCATTGGAGAGATGTTTGGGCAACATGAAGGGATATATTTGACTTAGACAAAGTTGTGCAATTTAGCATGTGATTCAAGATGGTACAGTATGTGGACATTAGCTATTAACCTACGGATGTGTTATGCTTACTGCAAGCCCACGTCCAAAGCTTAGTGAGATTACACTATGCCTTAGCATTATATCAGTTCAGTGAGGATTTTATGAGAGCTAGGCTATATTAGCCTATTACTTCTATAAAGTGTGGAATGTGTATGTTTATCGCTTGAAATTCAGTGAGGTGTAGCTATTAACTAAATTGTCACCAAAGCACAAAATCAGTGGTCCTTGTTAAGATAAGCGTCATTATCATAATTGCTCATTCTTAAGGTGTCTTCAGCCTCATCTAGGGACTGAACTGTTATAGGTACCTGCAGGTGGATATGAAAGAAAATCCCTAGCAACCACACAAAACAACAAAGCACATTTAGTTAAGCCCAAACAACAGCCCCTTACCAGTGGCATAAATATGCTTAGTTTTGCACAGGCAAGCATTGCTCATTTTATATTAAAACACTGTAATGTAATTGTTACTGTATTTCTGTGACATTTTATTTTCAACCATTGGGAATAATGTTAAGGGAGGCCAGCAGAGCTAGACAGACGTACGTCTTCCAATTACAGATAAACACAGAGGTCAATGAAACAAATCTATAGCAACCCAGGGGGTTAACTTCCCTGCAGTCAGCGATGGTTTAAAGTTAATCACATTCTGCACAAATCTAATGTTTTTTTAAAGAAGTATCTTGTTACATTGAGTAAATTAACTTTCAAAAGGAATTCTTCATGCATAATGATAAAATTACTCTCTTGTCTGAAACATTTACATTTTTAATATTATGTTTGAGGATTAGGACAAACGGTAGCTGGAGAATCAAAGTTTCTTACCTCTAACGTTCTTAAAACGTTAATGAAAACACGACCTGATATGTAAGGGTACACCTTCAAATGAATAATGCAACAGATCTTTGTGTGAAATTCTTATTCTCACCAAAAGAATACAGGAGCTAGCCATGAAGAAAGAGGATAAAAATGATAAAGTGAAGTGATTACTAGCAGGTCAGGTGTAAATACACTTTATAACTCTTTCTTATTGCTGTTGGGGCTGTTAGGAGACACAAGTCATTTTCACAGAGCTCCTATGAAATGGATTTTCTAGAGCGAGACGTTTCGATCCAGCAATTCTTATTTACAGAAAACAAAGCATTAATATGTTGCAAAGCCTTCTTATTAATATTTAAGCCTAATGAAGGGTCGGTCTGGTGCACACACAGACAGGGAGGGACTTCCTGCTGTGATAATGTCTCTGAGGGGGTCCGACTCCTGCCGCTTTCTCTCTCACTTCTCCTATTGCCTCAACACTTAGAAACACCCCAAGCCTCAGCACAACACGTCCGCCCGGTCCCCCGGGTCGCCCGATTGCTTAATGGATGCGCTGATGGCGTGACCTGATTTTGGAAAGCCTGATTCAAGGGGCAGAACTCTTATTGAGGGGTTGTGGAAGCACCTCTCGGATATGAGTGCACACTCCGGCTACAGTGCAAATCACAGCCTCTCGAAAACTGACTGGCGAAATCTGACGGACACATTTTTATTTATTTATTCCCCTTGTAATCAGATTTGTAAGTCCTAGTTTATTTGTAAGTCAAGAGTTTCTCACTTGGTTATTTGTTGACAAAATGGCACATGAATGTCAAAAATTACTCACCCTACATATAGCTGCTGTTACGTCATTTCCTATAAAAAGAAATCTAAACACAAAACAGCACCTGAAAATCAGGGAGTAATTAGCTTAGATAAAGCTTAATTCTTATTGGTTAAATGATTTGTTGTTAAGGGACCAATAAGAATGTTGTAATATGGGCATCATTTGGAAACAACAGCCACAAAGAGAATCTGCATCATATAAGGCATCATATAAATAGAAACTATTTCTATGGTTTTCCACATTTCATTCGTTTTTCCGTGCCACTCGCTCTCACTCTACAAGATCTTGTGATTTGCTTAAAGCAGGACCATGTTTTGTGTAACCTTTCAAACAGCAGCAGTCTTCATATCAGATTCCTCTTTCAGTCACAAGCTGCTGGTCGCAACCACGTGCCTACAGCCACTGCAGCTCATGCAGCGAGAGGGCGGCTGGAAGGGCGTATCCACACACACACACATACGCACACAAACATATAAATGCTTGTCAAACTTATTCCAGATCACCATATATAGTTTGTTTATAAACTCAATACCACACCCATCCATTATGTATCTTTTTAATAAATAAATACAACCAGTATACCAGAAATACTTTCTGTCATTGGTACATTAAATGCATTGATATATTAGCTGTGTATTAAATACACAGAATGTAATATGTGCTCCTGTTGTAAACTATAGATGAAACTGCAGCCTAGCAGCTACAGTAGATCACACAGTAAATGATGTTTAATAGTAAGCACATTAATTTTTGACTGCACTGTTTCAGGGGTTAAAATTCAGTAGTCGATCATACTGAAATGTCACAGCCTAAGACGCAGCTGATGTCACTGACAAAGCGGTTCCGCACATTTCACGATTGTTATTTCATCCTGTCCTCTGCCTGTGTTTCACGGGCATCACCGTGCCAAACACAGCAGATAATGAAACATGCAGGTGATTTATTGAATTAAATAGGAAACTTAGCAGGTCCAGAGATACAAAGGCCAAGAACCTCAACTGCTCATTTGCTGCCTGTTGAAATTGCAACGAATGCTTCTTGTTTTTTTAACTTTTAAACTTATTTTTGGATTTTTTTTAGAACATTAAATTAATGTCATACTTTACTGGTAACTCAATTTACTTACGTAATTTTTTATTGGCAGAACAAGTCACATTAATGATCGTTTTTTATGGTTTTTGAAAACTGTTGACTTACAGTGCATTTAAGGTCCTATACAGTTGAGTTTTCCAGTCTTTTCCAGAATTATTGAGTTTTTATTTTTAAAGAACCCTTATGTTAGCAGTTTGTTTTGATTCATTGTCTTGCTGTGAGATGCAGTGCCAGCCATTAAGTTTTGAAATGTTGCTTGTTCAGATTCCTAACTTTACGTATGAGCAATAGTTCTAATGATTCATCCCTAGTAGGTTATGAGTCTTGTGTTAAGGGTGGGGAGCTATAAAGCAAAGCTCTGTTTTGCTCAACACAGCTGTTCTCCATTGCCACAACAATGAATAACATGTGAGGAGATTTTTTGTCCTTCTATATGATAATCTCCCAAAACTATTGTTTTGAGTGTCTCTTAATGTATTTCCCTGCTTGAGCTATTGAAAGTTAACAGGCCACAGTTTTTACCCCTTCAGAAGTTTTCATCTTCTTTTAGTGCTTCAACTGACCAATTGTTTCTTTCCCCCTCCCTACAGAGTCGTATGGCGGAGAGCCTGCGTTTGTTCGATTCCATCTGCAACAACAACTGGTTCACCAACACCTCGCTCATCCTCTTCCTCAACAAGAAAGACCTGCTGGCCGAGAAGATCAAGCGCATCCCGTTGACGGTCTGCTTCGCCGACTACAAGGGTCAAAACACCTACGAGGAGGCGGCCGTCTACGTGCAGAGGCAGTTTGAGGACCTCAACCGCAACAAGGAGACCAAGGAGATCTACTCGCACTTCACTTGCGCCACCGACACCAGCAACATCCAGTTTGTTTTTGATGCCGTGACGGACGTAATCATCCAAAACAATCTCAAGTACATTGGCCTCTGCTAGGACGAGAGGGCGGGGGGTGAGGGGCGGCAGACGCGGGATTCGGAAAACTCATCACGGACATCAAGGCCGGTCTGTCGATCTGTCTGGGTTCCCGCTTTAAAAAAAATTGTTAAAACAGGAAAACTCAGATGAGGCCCGGAGGAAGGGGCTCTGTGCTGCCATCCTGTTAGATTTATCAATGTCAAAAATGTAAAGGTCAAGGAGAGTTTTACAAGGTTGGTTAAATGTGTTTGCACTGAACATGCGTATGTAGACACACACATACACACTTTTATGTTTTTTCATACACAACAGACTTCACAACGGGATCAACGGTCAAGCACAGGTTTGACTCGGAAACACTGGATACAAAACTCCCTGCTTCTCTTCCCAGGAACACCTTACCATCCATTAAAGGAACAGTGCACCCAAAAAGAAATTAAACTTCTGCCATTGTTTATTTATCCCCATGTTGGTCTTAACTAGATTTATTTTTCTCTGTTTAACATGAATGGAGATGTTAGCAGGGCACTCATGTTGGTTTTTGACTTAAACTGACAGTGAATGGTGACCAGGGCCTATAAACTCAAAAATGGAACAAAAACCCACCATAAAAAGTGTTATTATTTCTCCTGAAATTATAAGATATGAGAAACATCCACATATTTAATTTGGTGAATCAAGATTTATATAAAGACAAATACAAAATTTTATATAAAGACAAATCTTTAAATTTACAGTACAAAAAAGAGAATGAATGAGATCTGAGATATTCAGATCTCAGAATATTTCAGTATTTCAGTTCACACAAAAGTCTAAAGCAATAAGGACTCACGCTTAACAGGCTTTTCCCCATGTGTGAAGCTTAACAGCCCCAGGTCACCATTCATGTTCATTGTATGTTAAACAGAAAAGTTCTCCTTTTGTGTTCCACAGAGAAACATAAAGCTGAATAAACAATAACAAAATGAGCATTTATGGGTGAACTGTCCCTTTAAATTTTCTCTTTCTTTAAAGGGCCTCTGATTTGCCTGATTCAAGTAATGCTGCTTTTGAAAAGGATATAAAGAGTTTATATAAAATATATGTCTTTATTGAAAGGTTAATAGTATCTTTACAGAAAGAAAAATAACTGATATTGTTTGGTTCTGCTCCAAAGGTTAAAACTGCCACTGTCTGAAGCTGGATTTAAATGGCTTTTAAACACCTTTACACTGTACTTTATTTTTAGCTCTCTGACCCCCATAAGCAATGTTTTCTTGCTTCTTTTCTGTTTTGTTTTTGTTTTGTCTCAATTAAACTGTAACCCTGCAGTTTAAGAACAAACAAACTTTCTGTTGATGAGTGTCACACTGCAATGAGCAAGTGTTTCAAAATGATCATTCCAGATTCAAAGAAAAATAAACAGTGCCAACAGAAGTGTAAATAAATAAAAAAGGCCCATTAATCATGGTAATTTTTCATTTTTTGTGCACAAAAATGATATATATGTATTGCAACAAAATATGCATGATTTTGTTACTTTTGGAGTTTGACAAATTATAGTTTGAATTGCTTACATTTTTAGTTTTATTAACACACTTCAAAAATATCAAGAAGTTAAACACTGTACATGACTGTACCGTTGTTTCTTGACAGGTATTTATGAAAGAGTTTTGTTTGTAAAACTATTAATTTACATTGAGCGCATCCTAAAAGCAGCACGACCATATAGGATTTTCTATTCAAATTTTGTCTGCAAATAAATGTAAAGAGAGAGGTGGTGAAAATTGGCAAAAAAGCAGAAACTTTTTATTCTGGTGTCATTTTCAGTGGATGTTGTCCACTGTATGTGTAAATACAATGTGAGGTTCACTTTGTGCGACAGAGAAAAAATATCACTTTTTAAGGTGCAGGGCTGATTGACAGATTTAAGAGCTCCGCCCCCTCCAGTCCTCCTTCTGTTCAGCTATGATGTGCAACAAACCCACTTAAGGGCTTCAGGATTAATTTTACAGGATGTCCACCAAAAAGAAAGAAAGAAAAAGATTAACTATAAAAGAACAATAATAGTGAATAAAAGGAATTATGCAAATGTTGTGCTACTGAATTTTTTGTGTTGGACTCTTAGTGATGACATCACACATAATTACTTGTTTAACAATTTCACCACAAATAGGCCATTGGCCATATTAATATTTTGACCATATCAGAATGTTCACCAATTTGTCATGCATGTCTATTTACAATAGTTATACACATTATATGTTACACATACATTGTTTTCACATATCAACAACATTCAGCCTTATCAAATGGTAATATCACTTGTGGCTGGTCACAATTTTAAGCAACTAGTTTCGTTGCTTTCATAATAAATGGTGGTAAAACACAAATATATCTGAGCGGTACCTAATATAGCCACACAAATTGATGCCATATGAAGAAAATTAACTGAGAAAATTCCATTGTTTCTAGTCATCACATTCTAGGAAATTCTAGAATATTTTTCCAGTCTCTCTCAGACTGGTCAACTCCAGCCACTATAGAGACCCAGTGGTGATTTTTACTTATAGCACAGAACATTACAGCATATCAACATGCTAATAAAATGTGCCTTCAATTAATTTATGTCTGTAGAAAGTTTATCTGTGTAGTTAAAAGGACTGAGAGAGTGAGACAGGAAAAGAGAAGGTACATGCATAATGCACTAATTATTGGCCAAACACTTGATGGCTCCTCATTGTTGCCATTAGTAACACGATCCATTGTTTATTAAGGCATTAATTCTTAAAGGTACAGAACACTTAAAAATGTAAATGTTGTTGCGGTCACCCAAACGTTCAACAAATGAAATCAAACGTTTTTTCTTTGTGTGGCACTCAATATGCATCAGCACCATCAGATATTGGAAAGGTTTATTATAAATATTTAAACATGAAGTACTCAACTGTAAGTATAGAGAATGCAAGATGGTTTTAAACTGACTGTCAGATATATATTACAGTAAATCTCACATCAGCTGTTGAAAGCTGATAATGTTGACAGAATAGTCATATTGTGCATCACAATTGTACTGTAGAAAACAAAAGGATTCATTATTTTGATGATTTATTGCTTATTTATTTTGCTTTTGCAAAACAACTAGCAGAAACAAATTCAAATGAGGGAAATTTCTGTTTGTGACAAAGTTTATAATCACATGACACAGAAAAATAAAATAATGAACATTAAATACATAATAAATAAATATTATCATTTAAAAATCTCATCGGGCCTTTTTGACCTTGTTGAGCAGTTAAAATACAGAAAGAAGGACTTTCATGTGTCACTTTCAGAGTGAGGCCTGATATAAATAAATAGTCTCTTTAAAAATACTAACTAAATATCTGAGAGTGTTGACTAAAAGAAAAGACACAGTCATAATATTCTTCAACACTTTCTGCTTTCCTTGCAACAAACAAACCCAGTCTCTCACCATTGCGAGTGTTAATGAGATGGGGTAAGTTCCTGTTGAGACCCTGGAGTTTTCTGGGTGTGACACTGATGCCCTTGAATTTCATGTGCAGTGCTGAGGAAACAAACACAGCAGGCATATGACATGGGTGTAGTCACACGCTCACAGTGCTGTAAACTTGAAAAGAATGTGATAAATAATTCAAAATAGCAGAAATTAAGAGACACTGAACGATCACAGTGAGGCTGTAGGTGCCATCTATTGCTTTAAACTACAAATGTGACCAAATTTAGACCTCGACTATACACAGAAATAAACAGATGAATATTACAGCAGGGCTAAGCATGATCGGCTAACAGGAGACCTTATGACTGTCATGAGCAGCATAGAAGAAAATATAATATAAAGAAATTAGGAAAAGACACACACGCACACAGTTTAACCTCATTCTTGAGAGTAATAAAGTGTTTTAGTGTCAAACTATAAAGTCTTGACAGCCAATGAGATTTAGTGTTCAAATCAACTAATAACTTGATATAAAATAAATATTTGTATGACTCACAAAAGCATGACTAAGACACACTATATCCAAACCATCAAAATATAGGAAAAACTGACTGAAAATCTTATTTGACCTAAAACAGGTTTTATTTTCTATGTAAAATTACTACCTCCATATGACATTGCAGTAAATATATTCATGTTTCTAAGGGGTTTTATTATTAAATTAACCTGTTTTAGATTATTTTCCAATAATGACATGAAGTAGTTGTTTTTCATATGTAGGTCACTAACATTAATAATCACAGATGTAATTGTCTGTAAGAGATTACTTCATTAATGTTAGTGACCCACATTTGTTTGTCATATAAAACCAAACCAGAAACAACACAACGTGTTTCCAATTAGCCATGTAGCATATGAATGGTGTCATTGTGCACAACATTGATGAGAAGAAATTTGATGTTTTTAACCGCATTATCAGATATAGGAACTACTAAACCACTTTATTAGTTGGTATTTGCATGTTTAGTTCTGTAGTTAAGTGGTATTTGTATATTGTAAGGATAGATAGCTTTGGTTTTATTCTCCACTAAAAGGAAGGAACGCTATTACAAGCCAAAACATTTGACCAGCTGAAACTGATCTGAGGCTCTTTAACCGATACTTGCAAGCAGTGTGAAAATTACAAGTCATCTTCCTTATTTATTTCTAATGAAAACGAGAAACAAATACCAAAAAAAACAGAAAGGTTTAGCTGATATCTCTTAAACTGTCTTAAGCATGTCTCAAGCATCTAATTTGCTTGGCATGACACAGCACTTATAACATGTAGCGTTACACGTGATCTGCTGCCACCCTGTGGCCATTTACAATAGGAACGAGGTCAGATACGCTTGTGTGTTGAGGCAAAATTAAGCAAAGTTCTCGTTTATTATTTACTGCATTACACGTGTATCGGGACAATAACAGTAAGCCGATTTTTATAGTTGCGATAAGCAGTACATATTATCATATCGCGCGACGTTTGCATCACGTGACGGTGGATTACGCCTTGTGGTTGCCATGGAGACGACGGGAGACCGACGCATAGTCGCGAGATCTGCAGAGAGACAACACCGTATTGTTTTATTAATTTCATTACATTGTATTAGGATGGATGTTTTTAAACGATGTTTTCAATATATAACGTACTTACACTATTATGTGCTGTCATTCAACAAACATAGATTATGCTTATAGAAAAATGTTTATAACAAAATTACATTAGCATAAATCTATTGTAAAACTTTTTAACATACTCGTTTAGCATAGAGTTAAAGTGTGTATTTAAACAGCATTTCAAGAATCTAGTTCAGTTACTTGGATATACTGTACAGTACATAATAATTCTTATAAAGTTCCTAAACTTCTGACATTGTGCAGTAGATGCACCATATGGTGTACTGTAAATAAAAGTATTAACAGTATAGGGTAGGTGGTTGGAAATGTAGAGGAGAGAGTAAACACATTATCTGATTGTGCTGACACTGTGTGTCTTTTATAGGCCAGAGTTTCCTGGGCAACTTGCTGACACTATACAATGCATTTTGCCACTTCGGTTAGCAAAGACAGGATCATATTGAAATATCCCAATGTAAATTTCTACAGTCATATAAAAAAATATCTATTATACATATTATGCATATTCATATTATACATAACATACAGCAGAACCAAACAGTTTTACCCTAATACATGAAACAAACGCTGGACTAATATATAATTATATAATAATATTTAATAATTATTTTAGAAAAGAACGTTCCAGAGTTTTTCCTTCATGTTGCAGCTTTGGCAGTTAAAGACGACATTATGAAGGACCTTGAGACAGGAAACAATGCCGCTCAAACTGGAGATGGAAACATTTTGGAGAATTTAAATTTTGGTAATGGTCAAATGCATTGTACTGTAAATGTACTGTAGGTGTGAGATGTTAAATGTAATGTGCCCTATAAACATCCAGGATTTGTGATTTCAGATGATAAAGCTCTGGAGGATTCTGCAGCAGAGCCAATGAGGAAGTCGCCATTTAAATAAATACACAGATGAAAGGACAAAGAGCAGAAATGAAGTGTTTTTAATAGCTGAAAAGGTGAAAAGGGAAGTTTTCTCTGTGACATAACCAGCCTCTTGGTTGGTCCTTCAATAAAAATACTGAATAATGCTGAGCCACTCTGAAATGATCCCATCAGACTAGGGCTAAATAAGGGATTTAGCCCTAGTTTTAGGATTTAGCCCCTCCAAACAATTTATGATTTAGAATGTAATAAGTATTTATCAAAGTCAGTATTTTGTACTGCTCCATAAATCATTGCCATTGGGTGATTATATTTTATATTATATTTCAGACTTGTATTTTTTACAATCAAAATAAATCAGAATTCACAGTTTATGAAATTCGTTGCATGTTATTTATCATTTACCATCAAGTGTTACAGATGGCTGCATGTCATCTTCAATATTTGCAGCTTTTTCTACATATAAAGTACCAAAACTTGTATGTTTCTAACTTTGTAAGTCTTGATTTATTTACAAATAATATTAAACATTTTAAAATAATAATATTTCACGAAATATTATTACACGAAAAATAATATTTCGTTAAATTCTTCTTACGCTGGGCGTTCCTCGATCTCCAGGTCGCTAGGCGGTGCTGCGCTGACCGCTACTTGAAAAACATAAACGAAGAAGGCTGTAGTTAGTCCAAATAACAGCACAGTTGTTGCATTTTTCAATACATATAAAGTTTAATATGTTTGACGTCAGACTATAAATGAATAGTACATAAAAAACTGGAAAAAGTCTTTGCAGCGCGACCATCGCGAGATTGCAGAAGTACGTCACGAGACATGTAAACAAATGGCAGGATGACACACTGGCACGAATTTGTTCTTCATCTCTGCTGTCTCTGATCCAGCCAAGCACTTTAAATAGGTAGATTCATCCCTTTCAAAACCTCTGTGCGTTTCACGTCAGCTGGGAAGATTGATATTCTGTAGACTTGTTCAGTATTGAGTCCTTTACATGTTCGTGTGTGTGTGATTGTGTATTTGCTACATATATTACAGTGATTTTAACCATGAAGACGAATAAGTCCTACAAGCTCGTGGTACACAAGAAGGGCTTTGGAGGGAGCGGTGAGTGTGTTATTAATACTTTATTTAGTGATATAGCGATATATAAACTACGGTATAACCACTGTAACTAAGTTAATTATTGACGTGTTATAATGACTCAACGCATATTCTCATATATCTTTGCAGAGGATGAGTTGATGATGAATCCTAAGGTCTTTCCTCAGGTTCAGCTGGGGGATATTGTGGAGATTGCCCACCCTAATGACGAGTACAGGTGGGGGGGGGGGGCTCACCCACTCTCTGTTCATGTCATGTTGTTGGAAAGAGTCTATAGAATTAACTTGACATTTCACATATATACAGTGAGACAAAGTCTGACCTCTAAATGTATTTGGTATGTCTGTATACATCAATAAGAGTCTCACGATCAGTGTTATTGTAGAATGATCTGAGAATGGTCCAATGAGCTTCTCTTGTGTTTAAATGAATGTAAGAATATATGACATTTAGTACAATATTAACATGGGCAGTGTCACGAATTTGCTTTCATTTGATTGGTGAGTTAAAATAGTGTGGGGTTGAATATTTCTTATTGAAGTTTACTTTCATATTTAAATAATAATAAAAAAAATGTTTCCCAATGTATATGTTGAAGTTGTATTAATGTGTATAGAGCTTAACTTTACCTGTATCTGTTTGTTGTAGTCCTCTGCTGTTGCAGGTAAAAAGTTTAAAAGAGGATCTACAGAAAGGTGTGTTTTCTATTAATGTTTCACTTATGTTACCAGTAACTAATAACCAGCTACATTTCAACATTAACTTACTGAGTGAATCTTTCATATTTACTTTATCAGAAACTATCAGTGTTGACCAGACAGTAGCTCAGGCCTTCAAACTCCGAGCCTATCAGGATGTTATCATCAACATTGTCGATCCGAAGGTATTTTAAAAGCCTGTTTAGTGAATAAAGTCATGAAGTGTCTCATATTTTATACTTTCATTTTGTATCAAAATGTTGCAGGATGTGACTTTAGATCTTGTTGAGCTCACATTTAAAGATCAGTATATTGGCAGAGGAGACATGTGGAGACTGAAGAAGAGTTTAGTGAGTCACTTCTTATCCTTTATCTCATTATAATAAAATGGAAATTGTGTTAAAGTTTAAAGAGGTAAAATAATGTTTTAAAGTCGTAATGTATTCTCCCTCAGGTGAGCACATGTGCATATGTGACCCAGAAAATAGAGTTTGCGGGCATCAGGTAACATCAATCATCAATTAAACCCACATAACTTGTTACACTTATAATTATTCTATATATTCATTAGTTCAGCATATTTTTTAAAATATATATTGTATTTATATAAACATCTATAATGTAACTATAATCTAAATGGTCTATAATGTCTTTAGGGCCCAGGCCAGTGAATTGTGGGTAAAAGGAGAGAAAGTAACATGTGGCTACATTAGTGACGATACGAGGGTGAGAATATCTTTTGAAAATGACTTAACAATACTAAACTACTTACTGTATATAACTACTACGTGTTTTTTGTATGGTGACATTGGTGGATTGTTTATTTCTTCTAGGTGGTGTTTCGATCCACATCGGCGATGGTTTACATATTCATTCAGATGAGCTGTGAGATGTGGGACTTTGATATCTATGGTAATAAGACTTTCTGTATTATTGCTTTTTTGTCTTTATAATAAAACTGGATTTCAACTGTCAGAGAAAACGAATTGTGATTCTAGGTCAAGAAACCATGACAATTGATGTAGTTAATAAAATATTAACAAAATGTTTTCTACTAACGCGGGCTTTAAAATTTTTTTTGGCTAAAATTTGCTCTGTGTGGGTCATATTTTTACTAAAGTCCCTGGCTAGTAATCACAAATCACATTTATTGGACAAAAAATTTACTGTTTGAAGTGTACATGTGTTACATAACTACAGAAGTGGCTATTTAAAATGTCCTCTTCATGCACAGGTGATCTGTACTTTGAGAAGGCTGTCAATGGTTTCCTCTCTGATCTGTTTGCCAAATGGAAAGTAAGTTCTACTTTAATCACTAACCGGTGGTAACATGTTATCAGTGTGTTACAGATGTTTTACACTCATTATATTCAGTCAGTCGGCATTATGAGGTTTGCTTTGACATTTTTCTAAATTTTAGGAGAAGAACTGCAGTCATGAGGTCACAGTGGTGCTGTTTTCTCGTACCTTTTACTCTGCAAAATCACTGGGTGAGTGTTTTATATTCAACACGTCACCCTATGACGTCATTTGTCAGGTTTGTCTTCTTTAACTGTCAATAATATAAAGATGGACTGAATATCAAAAAATAAAATGGCAAAAATAATGAAATAAGAAATTGCATGGTGCGTTTCTTTCCTCATGCAGAAGAGTTTCCTGAGATCTCAAGAGCATCAGTCAGACAGGACCATGAGGGACGTTACTATGAAGATTTCTACAGGTCAGGTTTTAATTTCTGTACTGATTTCAGCAGGTTCTGGCCCGGTTTGATTGATGGTGGTCTTGTGTTGTGGGTCAGGGTTGTGGCTCAGAATGAAAGGCGGGATGAATGGACATCGCTATTAGTCACCATTAAGAAGCTCTTCATCCAGTATCCTGTGCTGGTGCGTCTTAAAGGAGCAGGTGTGTATGACAAGAACATCAGTCATTTTATGCTGAAGTTTCTACAATAGCCAGTTAGTTTCTTAGTGGCGCATACTAAGGTAAACATCGTTATTGGTGGTTATTTTGTCTAGCAACCAAGTAGCAACTGAACAACTGCATAGCAACACCTTAGCAACCCCTCGATGTTTTAAAAAGCCATTATTTCAGTTTTAAGAATGCTAACATGTTGATGTTTACGTTTTTATTTATATCTCAACATTGTAGATGGATTCCCATGTGGACAGAACTCCACTTCTTCTCAGGGAAATTACCTTGAAGCCATCAATTTGTCTTTTAATGGTTTGTATCTGTGTGAAACAGCTTTTCCTCAAATCATTGTCAGTCTCCGTCTTAAAATCGGTTTGGTTTCATATCCTTCAGTGTTCGATAAGCACTACATCAACCGTAACTTTGATCGCACTGGTCAAATGTCTGTGGTCATCACTCCAGGAGTGGGTGTGTTCGAGGTGGACCGATTGCTCATGATCCTCACCAAACAGCGCATGATTGACAACGGTTAGTAAGCATGCTGTACAGTTGTTGTGGATCCTGCAGAATTGAGTTGAATGCTAAGGGTAGAGTCTCTTTCTAACAGGCATTGGTGTAGACCTGGTGTGTATGGGAGAACAGCCTCTCCATGCTGTTCCACTCTTTAAGGTAGGAGGACAACAGATGTTCTTGAGATGTTCTTGAGGTGTTTGTAAATGGGGTGGAAATGCTTCTTGAGTCATATGCTCTGCAAAATCAGACATTTTTGTGACTCATAGTTACACAACCGTACGGTGCCCGGAGATTCCAGAATTGGTGACGACTACAACCTGCCCCACTGGATCAATCACAGGTAAGATTGTTTAAAAACTTGGATCTTTGGTCTAGTGCTTAACCCATGTTTCTCTCCAGCACAATAAGCCATAGTACCAGTGCAGACAGTGAGATTTCAAGTCTAGCTCATGTATTTTCCTAATCTTGCCATCACGGTGCTCTGAGTGGTTGCTAGGGTGTTGCTAGGGCACAGCAAATACCATTATTAAAATTAAAAGGAATTTAGCATTGATGCAGGTGAACTGATCATAATAAATGTGAATTTCAGCTTTTACACATCAAAGAGTCAAAGCTCTTGTAGCTGTTTTACACCCAGAATCAAGCTGGCTGGAAAAAAGGTTAGACATTTCACAAGTTATCTTCTTAGAATCATTATTTTTGAGATGTTTCCAGATATATTACATTTAACATTCTTATGAGAACAGCTTATAATAATATCTTCTCACTTTAAGCCTCATGCTGAGAAAGCCAAAAGCAACAAGGAGCACAGTGAGTAAATACCATCTTGTGTCTTAGTTCAAGGTTGTGGTTTTTGTGTTTGTAACCCAACCGGATTTGTTTTCCTCAGCTCTTTGCGCTCCCAAAGATGCTGAGAACAGTCTTCCTATCCAGGTGGACTATGATGGCTATGATGCTCAGGTCTTTAGACTTCCTGGGCCCTCAAGAGCCCAGAGGTCCACCAACTTCAGGTTCCTTTAGACGTTCTGAAGAAAACACTAAAGCTTGAGATGTTATGAAGAACATTATTGTTGTTTTTTTCCATATGCTTCCATTTATTTTTATGACATCAATGTTTGTTTTGCCACCATAATGTTCAGAAATGAAAGATAGCTTTTGATCATTTGTGTGTCAGGTCAAGTCGGGAGAGGGAATCAGCCAGCAGGAAAAGCTGGGGCTCAGCAGATGTCAGTGGGGGTGTGGTGGGCAGCTCTCCTCCCACCAGACCCACAGGGCCAGAGGAGCAGAGGAGCTTGGCATCGGATGACAGCCTGGGCCATATCTCCAACATCCTGCTCATCCCACGCCCAGCTCAGGGCCAGTACGAGGTCAGCAGCTCCCTGGGGTACACCAGCTGCACAAGAGGTACAGAACCAATCAGAGAAGGTTGTGGAGTTCTATATGTGTGTTGATGTGGGTTGGAACATCTGGTTGACATCTGCTTGTCTGGCTCTTTCAGAGTTGCTGGAGAAGATGGTGGAATCCCAGAGGGACTCTAGTGCTCCAGGTCGCTTCACTGTGGGCAGTGCTGAATCTACCCTGCATGTACGCCCGGGCGGCTACACGCCACAGAGGGCCCTCATCAACCCCTTTGCCCCTTCACGCATGCCTATGAAACTCACCTCCAACCGCCGTCGTTGGATGCACACCTTTCCCGTGGGTAAGGGACATGTTTTGGTGGATGCATCCTTTTGTTTAACAGCCTGGTTACTTCTATTGCCAGATCCTTCTTTTGTGTAAGCCAAGTAAACAAGTTGTTTTTGTTAACAGGATTAAAGTTAACAGTAGAAAGTTAGGGATTAAGGTGTGTGGAACAGATGTGTTTTCAATTGTTTGAAACTTGTGATAGTCTCAGCAGATCAGGTGGAGTCTGGCAGCTCCAGTACAGGTGAACAGAATAGGTGAATGTCTTAGAGAGCAATCTGATTCCTTACCCAGAGGAAACAATCAGAAGTTTTGAATGATTTTGGCAGGAGGGTATGTGCAGTGTATCTGTTGCAGTGAGCTGAGATGGGAGGGTAGAGTTCTGATGAATACCCTGAAGGTCAGGGAAAGAGTTTTAATGTGATGACAGTGGTATGAGATCACAAGTGATGTGATGTGGGCTTTATTTGGTTGATTGAAGACCAGGTATGGTGCTGCGTTCTGGATTATTCATAGGGTTTTGATCACATTGGCTTGAAGGCCAACCAGTAAGGTATTGCAGTAGATCAGTTATAGTGCTTGACATGACCAGAGTTCAAATCCCAGTTCTTGGTCTGTTCCCGACTTCTGTTACATTCTGTCTAATCTGTACATTCTGTTTCGAGATTTCTCGAGTCTTTAAACCTGTGTTATTGTGCTTGTGTATTTGTCTGTACAGTCTGAGTCTGTACATCATAATTTCAGTATATTTTCCAAGTGCAAAACTGTGTTTGTATGGCTGTTGAAGGTCCTTCTGGAGAAGCCATTCAGATCCACCACCAGACCAGACAGAACATGGCAGAGCTGCAGGGCAGCGAGCAGAAAGATCCAGCGAGAACCTCAGCAGAACTGCTGGAACTGGCCTATCATGAAGCTATGGGGAGGTCAGTCACAGATGAGCACTGGTTATTAGTAGAGAATCAATGCACAAAGTATGTCAGATGATCAAAGACATGTTAAATAACTGTGTGTGTTTTAGCAAGCGGACAGCATCCCGTCACACAGGAGACAGTGGACTGTACATCACTGGAGGTCCTGATAATGTCTCTGGTAGCCCTGCTAGTAGCAACAGCATTGGTACATTTGTATACGAATATTCTGGTTTAAGTAAAGCAATTGTAAAGTTATTGATTAAAAATGACAATATCAAAACTATACAAGTAGATAATATAAAAAGTAAATACTTTTAGTAGCTCTGATTAGCTTATTTGCCATTTTTCACAAACCTAATTTATTAAATTGTAGGTGTGCAACATCACTAATGTTTTAACTGTATTTTTAAAATAAATGTAACTTTTTTCAGCTACTTTTGAAAACAACATGTTTTATTAATTTCAGGCTTTTGAACAATAATGTAGCATTTCTGGTACACATTATTGAAGGCCTTAAATGTCTTCAAAAAAGCTTGTTTTTATGCTTGGCTCTACTTTTTATAGGAACACCAGTGAATCGTAGTTCCTTTGAAGACTATTCCAGCAGTTCAGATCCAAGTAAGTTTTTATGAATCAGTGGATGCCCTCAAACACACCATATCTCCTGTACTCATCCACTTTCACATGAACAGAAGCTTAATCCAAAGACACTCTCAGAAATGTGTGCGTTGCAACCACATAAACGCATCTAAATTTAAAAGGGGAGGGGCTGAGGGCTGTATATCTGAGGTATATGGTTTAATGATGTATTAAAACTATGGGTACATTTTGATTTTTGCACGTTTTGGGGCTGAGCTTTAAATCAGGTGTGTCAGGAGAAAAATGATTGTTCTTTATCTTTTTAGAAGGTTGCTTGGGTAACTTCAGCCAGTGTCTTAGATGGTATTATTGGAGCTGAGTGGCTGTGTTGTTTACGGGTGAAAGTTTGATGAGCGACAAAGGTGGTCCACAACCTCCGGGGAATTCACTAAACGGTTGCATCACTTTAGCATACAGTTAATTTATCAAAAAATTCTGTGTCTTGCTCAAGTACTTAAAACATTGACATCTTATTCTAAGCAAACACTGCAGGTTGCTGAGAAATATACTGTATTTTAATTTACGATAACATGTCACAGCCTTGTATAATGCCTTATAATAAGTAGGTAATGTTGCACTGTTGCCACTTAAATGTTTATTTTAAACATTGGCATGTTTATATATATTTTAGTCTTTATCTTTTTAAATATGGTGTTTTTTTGAATAAATTATACGAAATACAACATGTAGCTAAATGTATATAAGTGTTATCAGTGTACGCAACTTAATTTTAGTGAATTTCTCCCTCCAAATATTCCTGAGATTTCTGGCTTTCTCCACAAATCTCCTTGCCTTGGGATACCTCTATTTCCCAGAACCATTTTGACCTTTCCACTTTCTCTTTATTAAAACAAATTTCAATTCCCTCATGCTCACAAACTTCACATTCAATCGAATCACAATCACCAGTATAATGACACTGTTGCACAGAGATTAGCATGCATGCCCTGCCTGCACAGCACTGGCTGTCTTCAGTGGTGTATGTGTTTTATACAGATGGCCGTTCACACTTGTTTACTCATCTATGACATCACAGTGCTCACAGTTGCCTTCGGCACTGCATGTGTTAATTTTGCACGTAATTTAATCACTGTAATTTTCAAGCAATTATGACAATGATGATAACACACCCCTCTTCCCACCTTCTCTCTCTTTCTTGTTGTTTTGCGTGTATGTGTCTGTCTGTCCATCTGTTTCTGCTGTTCATCTGTCTACGTTCTACCCTCATTTTTCTTCTCACACTTTCTCTACACTTCTAATTTTCAATTGGGCCCTTATGTGTGAATGTTTGGATGCGATCTGTTGCATCTCCGTGGTGTGTGTGTGTTTGTTTGTGTGTGTATTTGTGTGTGTGTGTGTGGTGGGGGTGCACCTGAAGTCCTGCTGTCTGCCCCCCCGACAGTGCCTAGCTTCTGCTGCACGGTGGGGGTGGATTGGAAGTCCCTCACCACTCCCGCCTGCCTCCCCCTCACCACTGATTACTTTCCTGACCGCCAAACGCTGCAGAACGACTACACTGAGGGCTGCTATGACCTGCTGCCCCACACTGACCTTGAGAGGTAGTCATGTTTCATGTACATACCTCACATGCCATGATACTATGTTCCTCAAGTCAATGTGAAATTTAAATTGACCCTACAAACTGCCTATATTTCTTGTTTTGGTTCATTAATGTTATTGCAAAGAAATGTCTTCATACTCTTTCATGAAAATGTACCAATTTGCTCCACCTCCAAAATAACTTTATTTTTTGTATGATGTCATCTAGGCCATGCATGCTATTGGTTAAAGTTAATCAATACCAAATAAAATCAAACAGAAATATCTGTGCTAATGGAACGTTATGTTGACTTATAAACCTCCTACACCATGCATAGGCGTGACGACGAGGCTCCTGTGATGACGGCCCATCAGGTCTTTGAGGAGTTTATCTGTCAAAGACTGATGCAGGGCTACCAGATCATCGTACAAACCAATAACAGGAAACCACAGCCGGCCATAGCTCCGCCCCTCAGCAGCAGCCCCCTCTATTCCAGAGGTACCTCCCCCTCCACTCAACTGCTGGATGCATCACATTTCCCCCCCCCAGAACTGTTATATAAAAAACAGACAAACCATTGATGTGTAATAATTAGTTGCCTGTTTAATTAATGCTGCATGTCAAGGGAAGTTTCCTCTAGTGGACAAAGAGGGGCTTCAAGCAATATATAGGGGCAGTTTACAGGACAGTAATTAGATTAAGCCAAGGAAAGCCTTAGTTCATATTGTCATACAGATTTACATGATAAAAACATTGTATCTGCAGCTGTGTTGTTTAATTCTCTTTAAAATATGTAAAATTCCAGTTGAAGTGCGTCTGCTTGGGTCAGAGTTTATTCAGTTGCAGTTTGTATTGTGTTGATCGGTGGTTGATTTAAATGCCTTGTGTGTTTTTCAGGACTTGTGTCTCGGTGTAAACCAGTGGAGGAAGAGAGTATGTACTGGCTCAGTATGGGCAGAACCTTTCATAAAGTCTGCCTTAAAGACAAGATCATTACCGTCACCCGCTATCTCCCAAAGTTAGCCTCACCTCAGTGTCACTAAAGGCAAACATAGCATGGGTGTTATCTTCTAAAGAGGCACATGTTTGTGTTTTTGTTTGTCTTTAGGTATCCATATGAAGCCACGCAGATTCAGTACAGTTACAATCTTTGCCCTCCGCACACAGATGCCCATTTTCTGCCATTCTGGGTTGAGTTCAGCCATGAGCGTTTAGAGGAATACAAATGGAACTATCTGGATCAGTACATCTGTTCTGCTGGTTCTGAGGACTTCAGGCAAGTGGTTTAAGTAGCACCAAACAGTAGTGTCTTTTGACATTGTAGTCATCTTTGTCAGGAATAATGCCTTAAAATGCTGCCTAAGTAGGCAGTCCACCAAGTTGTGGAATAGAGCCCATGTTTCACTCGGTCCAAATCAAAATAATGTGCATCTTCTCTCACTTCCACAGTCTTATTGACTCTCTGAAGTTCTGGCGAACGCGTTTCCTGCTACTACCAGCGGGTGGAGCCAAGCGAGTGGCGGAGGGTGAGGGTCACTGGGACTTGTTTGGGGAGGGAATGGGGGCGGGACGTGATGGCCTCTCCGGCACTGGGGACTGGTGTCTCTTGGATGGATTTATTCGTTTTTTAGAAGGTCTAAACAGGATCAGACGTCGTCATAGATCTGATCGAATCATCCGTGTGAGTGCACAGTCACATTCAATGTTCTAATAAAAGCATAGTTTATTCATTTTAATCCTGTGTTCTTTATCATAAAATGCAAAGTGGAAATATTAAGTAGAATCTTGATGTTGCTCTATACAGTGATAAAAGTTGTTGCTGAATGAATAAATGATTATGTATTTTAGGCATATTCTGCAAGGCTTTAATGTAACAAAATGTATATACCTATCTAAGAAAAAAGTAACAATTGCTTCATTTTACCATAGAAGGGAGCTACCATTAAGGGCCTGCAGGTGACAGGAACCCTCTCCTCTTACAACCCGGAGCCTATAGCACCCCCTGTGGGCAAAAAGGGCACCTCTGCCCTCTCTGCTCTTCTGGAACTAGACCAAACACAGAAGTGAGTTAAGCAAACAGATTTCAGCAAATTAGGAAATGAAAGCATGTCTACATCATTGAGAACTATGTGTTATTTAGCCATGCCAACAATGACTGTTATCATGTTCCACATATGGTAAGGATTTTATATAATGCAGGAGATTTCATGTGTTTCCTAATGCTGGTAAGATACCTTTGATCTGTAGGAGTTTAGAAGAGCAGCAGCTTGCAGCTCAGCATGCTGGGAAACCATGTGGACCTTTGAGTGAAGCTGCCAACGTTGCCCTGACAACCACCTATGTCGACAGTCCCCGTAAGGTGAGCCTCAGAGGCAGACCGCTGAACAGCTTGTGCTGCTGTCCAGTTTCTGGCTTCCTATGTGTCCGCCTGTGCTTTTCAGAGAGGAAAAGGCTTTTTTATTTGTACCTTGTGTATCGCTTACCTGCCCTTTGATTATGTCTCATGTTTGTCCGCTATGCTAATATTTGCAACCACATTTATAGAAGTTGGAAGAAATACTCAGTTATTCTGTAACGTTTTAGAAGAGTACCTTATTTCATCCATATTTATGCAACTAATTGATACACCAACTATATAACATATACAGTTTAAACACCCCCTGATGTATATTTTCTTATTTTGTCTTATTTATATAGTTCTGTATGTCTTGTTGTTTTCTCAAATATTGAATCATGGTTTGCAGTAGGTTTACATTTCCTTGCTCCCTATTTGCCTCTTCCTGCCTCATTCTTGCTCTCATCTTTGGGGGTTATTTTCTTTCTTCCTGGTGTTTTCCTCCTAATATGCTGACAGGACGCTGCCTTCATTTTGGACTTTATTCGTAGTCCACGTTCCTCCTACAACTGTCACTCACAGGTCAGTCACTGCCTTTGCTCTGTGGAAGCTTTCTGTACTTTGCAATGCAGGCATGTGTGTGTCTATGTGTCTTGACTGAGAATAACTGATTGTGAAGAACTATTTATGTTTGTAACCGTACTGAAAGGCAGGGTAGGTGATTTGTTTTTTCCAGCCACCATTTTTGTTATTCTGGTTGAAAGTCTCTTTACATCCTGATAACAATCACTAGTTTTCTAAATACATTTATATACATATCTTTTGTGAAGAACCATCAAATCGTCAAATTCGAAATTAAATTCGTCCAATCATTGCATTAGGTCCAAACTATGTATTTGCATACCTCAGACTTCTCTTCATGTGTTTTGGAGGAGGCACGGCTTTGGAGAATGCTCTGAAGAGATAGATCAGAGATAGTTTGCTATTGCTAGCCTCTTAGAAATTGCCTACCCTACCTTTAATAAAATGTAAAATCTTAGATTACCATGCATCATTTGACATATTTACCACTGTGACTAGTGCTCCAGCTTTATCTCTCCTGTTGGCTAATGAGAAAATGCATGTGCACTTCTGTTTCACTTTAATTTCACTTCACATATGTTAAAACTCTGCTGGGCTCAAGTAGCTAGATGTTTTTACTATTTGCATGAAGTCTGGTCAACATTGCACCTTATTCTGACCAAGGACATGTCAGTCATGACTTAAAAATAGTACTTTTATTGATTATTTTATTGAAAATGGATGTTGACGCTGCTGTAACCAAAGTAGTTAAATATCTTTCAAGGACTTGATGGAATATTTCTTGTAAATTTTGTCATATCCAATGACTGCTTCTTGTAAGTGCTTAATATTGCAGCCTGGTACAACAGTGTCATAAAATGTGTTTGTTGGTTACCTGGTTAAAACCTGGGCTGCGCAACATAGCAGCACATCAGTAAGAATGGAACTGGTGGTTTTCATTTATCATTTGAAAATGGGCTGTTTAGGACAGCACACTGCAAAAAATACAGTCTTGTTAGACTGGATGTAGGTAGCACAAAAATATCTAAATATTTTTGCACCTCTTTGTCACCATCCCACACCTTTTTGTTACCCTCAAATAAGTTATCACTGCCCTGAAAAAGGTTCTTCTTCCTGTGCATGAAGTACAGGAGGAAAGGACCACTACCATAACTCTGCCTGACACAATCTTATTGGGTCCCTCAGCTACCATCTGAACAGGTTTCAGCCAATCCTGTTGAGGGTGGGTTGATGGACAAAGGAAGCAACCAACCAGGTGAGAGAACAGCTGCTACATCCCAAGCCACAGGAGACCCAACCACAGGCACTGGTTTAGAAACTGGGTAGGAGAACTCTTTAAACTCTCTCTTCAACAGAGAACTGTGCTTAAAAAACACGGTGTCCACAAAACATGAATGTTTTTTTGCAGTGGACAGTCAGGGTCCAGTGGGTTAAGCCTTTCCTCATCTTCTACACTGATGGAGATCTTGGAGGCCATTAAGCATCCCACGTGAGAGCCTTCATAAACTTAATTATTCATTAGTCTTCTAGTATGTGTAAAGTAAATTGACTTTCTGTGTTCACAGCACTGGAGTGCAGCTCTTACCAGAGCAGAGGGGCCTGCCACCCAACTGCTTCGTCAGTGCTGAGGTTGTACATTGGCTTGTCAGCACTGTGGAGAATGTAGCCACACAGGGCATTGCTGTAGAAATCATGCAGGTATTGGTGATAACATTGAGTCATGGTTATGTGTGCGTTTGCTTTTAAAAACTTGAAGCTTTTCCCTTGGTGCTCCTGTAGAAGATGCTGGATGAAGGTTTGATTACTCATGCTTCTGGTGATGCCATGCGAACGTTTGTCTATGGTTTCTACCTGTACCGGATTGTTGACAAAGACTGCGAGAAGGGTAAGAATGATTTGACTGTACTGGGACGTTGCATAAGTCACTGTACTGCTTGTCCCTGTCATCGCCTAAAGTTGCATGAAATTGGACTCTTCTTAACTGTACTTAACTGAGTTTTACAGTGGGAGTACTCTGACACTTATAACACCTCAACAATTATCATTAATAATTAATGACTTTTGGTTGCATTGCTGCGAGACATTTACATAGCAAAAAGACAGTCTTAATGTAATTGCTGTATTTAGCTCTTAACAACAGGCCATGGATGTGCTGTCTGGGACTCTGCTGTCATAGCTTTTATATCAGAAGAGTATAAAGCTTTAGGCTCCATGCCTTACACCCCTGTGCTCCTGCCATCCATAAAACCAGACCTTTGTGTTCCACAGCTCCTGCGACTCAACTTCCACCAGCTGGGGCTAATGTGTGGTCTGCAGCAGCTTTGGAGGACTTTGCCCTGTTTCAGAGAAAGTGGTTTGAGGTGGCTTTTGTTTTGGAGGAACGTCGGCCCTGTGATTTACCTGCCTTCCTGTTGCCCTGGCTGCCCAGTCGGCCAGCCTCGTACGCAAGTAGGCATAGTTCCTTCAGCCGCAGCTTCGGAGGACGCAGCCAGGCTGCCGCACTGCTAGGTACACACAGCCGGCTCCGACCCTAGAGCAAGCATACTCCGCCCCTTTAGGGAGTATGCCACAAACCCTCCCCAAAAGATTCTGGAAAGAAAATGGGTCACACAAAGTCCCATCCCACTTCTTATCATATACAACCATACTAAACCATACAAAATTTGTCACCCTACAGCCACTAGACAGTAACTGAAAAATGCATCTATCGTTTCACAGTTTGAGACTTCCACAACTGCTAGCATCTTAACCCAGTTGACCTGTCAACATCATCAAATGACTATTCACATCATTATATTCCTCAGAAACAATATGCTTGATTTAACCACTTATATCTAACACAAGAATTGTAACTCACTTTTAAAGTGCCAATTTTTTTCATCTGTGACACTTTGTGTGACCCTTCTTCCTTTCCAAGACTGTATGTTGTTGTAGTAAATAGACCATGTTTCAATAAACCGAATCCATTCCCACAATGGCCAAACCTTGTTGACCTCAAGATCCGCGTCTGACTGATTGTCTAAGCAGTGTTTGTAATTCTGCTGTCATGTGATGGTACATATGCTTTACGAATGGTGTGTGCTATTGTACCTAATCAGGGCACAAACTGATTTGACTCGGTGCCGGGCTGGTTGGCCTGTGATGACGTCTCATACAGCAGTAGTGTGTATGATGTAGTGCATGCTGTGGTGAAGTAGTGGCTGTGGTCCAGTAGTGCTGTGGTATGGGTTCTTCCTGCTCTCCTCCACCTATCCTGTCTCCGCTGAACATGTGATGTTTCTGCATTGTTCCCAAAACTCAGCAAAACTCTTCCATGCATCCATCGCTTACTTTACTTTGCCAAATGCTACAGTATGTCTGCTTTCAGTATTTTGCTGCAATGGAAAGCCTCATGCGTCATCAAATATTTATTCATGCTTTTCTTACCTTTAATTTTACCAAATGCTTAGAATCATATTTGGCCTGATGCTTGATCTTCATCATTATTAAGTTTTACTTGCTATAAACGCATCAAATCAAAGATATCTCCATTTCCATCTCTTGACACATTTAAGACCTTAAAGCTCCACGCTTGACCTCAATGTCATTTCATCCTCCTGGCCATTTCTGCTCTTCTTCTCTTCTCTCTCTCTCTCTCTCTCTCTCTCTCTCTCTGCCCCTCCCCTCTCAGCTGCCACAGTTCCGGAGCAGAAAACAGTCACCTTGGACGTTGATGTGAACAATCGCAGCGATCGGACAGAATGGTGCAGTTGCTATTACCATGGCAACTTCTCTCTCAGTGCTGCCTTTGAGATAAAGCTGCACTGGATGGCTGTCACCGCAGCTGTGCTCTTTGAAATGGTGAGAACAGAAAGAACATGGCTTCTAAAATACAGAACATGTTAAAGCTCAGTTTTTATAATATTGGGGACTGTCAGTGACTTCTAAGCCTGAGTCCTAAATCACTGATCTCTGCCCTTTAGGTTCAAGGTTGGCACAGAAAGGCAGCATCTTGTGGTTTTCTGCTCGTACCCGTGTTGGAGGTGCCCTTCGCCCTGCCTTCCTACCTGTATGGTGACCCTCTCCGTGCCCAGTTGTTTATCCCCTTAAACATTCAGTGCCTTGTAAAGGAGGGCAGTGATAACTTATTTGAGGGTAAGATGTTACACTGTTGCTACCAGTCAAGTAACTACATTGTATACCTGCTGGTCAAGTGAAGGTCATGTGCTATAGGCTAATGCAATGCTTCCAGAGAAACATTAAGACAGATACTGTAATGTGATAAACATAATGCAAGGTTAAGTATGATTTTCTCTATTATGGTCCTGCATTATCAGGGTTTGAGCCAGAGACGTACTGGGACAGAATGCAGTTGTTTCAGGAGGCCATACTCTACAGGTAAAGAGAGAATAGAAAAAGCATTTGAACACACCTTTTATATATTAAATATTAACATATTTGAATATTTGAGTTGAATATTATATTAAACCATAAATATTACAATTTTGATCATTGCAACAACCTAGCAACCGTTTAGGTTAGAACCCTCTCAAACTGTCTTAATAACTAGCGTAGCAACCACCCTGACAACCACCCACAACACCCTAGAATTGTGGCAAAGAGTTCAACACACACAGGTTTTACTTATTTATGACACTAACTTTTTTCTGTGAAGATTTGGCTTCGTTCAAGACAAGTTCTCAGCATCAGCTTTTAACTTTCCATCAGAAAACAAACCACAGTACATCCATGTAACAGGTATGATCACAAAATGCATTAGTTAAAAATACCTTGAAACCTCTAATAGAAACTATATTTATTTACATTATTCTCCCATATATACATATATTCTTGACTTGTGTGTGTCTTTCCAGGTACAGTTTTTCTTCAGCTGCCGTACTCGAAAAGGAAATACTCTAGTGGACAGAGACGACGGCGTAACTCCACTACCTCAGCCAATCAGAGCCTGTTCGGCTCTGAGGAGCGGGTGGGCTACAACTGGGCCTACAATACCATGCTGACCAAAGTCTGGAGGACTGGTGTGCTGGGCGATGAGAAACTGGCCGACCGCCTGTTGCGGGATTTCACAGACTTTTGTGCCAACAAGGATAATCGACTGGTGACCTTCTGGGAAAGTTGTGTGGAGAAAATGAATGCCAGTGCCCCCTGAGGAAAAGAAATAGATACTCTGTCAGACAAACCGAGGCAGTGTGCCTCTGCATTGAGAGCTAATGTACTGCTGCTACCATCTAATCAGAGATAAATAAAGCAAACCGCCTCATCATCAAACACTCAGATGGATGAGTCACGCTGTATGCTCACAAAATGTCAGCACATGCACCTGCAATGCTTTTGGTCTTCAAGCCGTTATAGTTTTGATTGGTAGGTCTTAAACTGCACATAGCAATAATAATCAGCAAATTGCCCCTTTGCTAAGCTCCGCCCTAAACACACATTTGACCAATCGTACCTTAGCAACTGTTTCCCTTTTTCCAAACCTTTAAATATCTTCTGAAGTGCATGCTGAGGATTAAACAACTTTTCAGTTCTTTTTCATATATAACATTCGTAAAAAGACATCTGCATTTGTTCTAATGTTACTTCATGTCATTAACTTAATTTACATTTTGATTCAGGCCATACCAAAGGTGGAAACATATTTTAGAAGCATTAGTTATGTGCACAGGGGGCAGTTGTGGCCTACTGTTCACTGTCAAAGGTCTTATTTTGTTTTATTTTGAATTATTGGCCAGTTCATTTTCAGTTATAGTAACACTGGAACAGGTTTGGATGTAGTTGACCTTTGTTTTAGAAATATCCCTAGTTTATAAACTAGATTGAGTTTACTAAAGGTAATTGTAGTTCACTGTTATGCTTATCTGTGAAACAATTGTTGTGTTTTTATAGAAATAGCAGGAATTAGGTAAAAACTTTAATAATTAAGCACAAAAAATGACTGCAGCATGACTGCAAGACCCGTCTTCACACTATCCCAAGGTCAAAGGGGTTACAATAAATCCAGCTGTTATATTGCAGTAACTGTATCTCCTTAGATATCACACATACTGTGTGTAGATAAAAGCTTGACCTTTAGTTTGCTTGACCATATGTCTATTCCAATTCATGTATTTTGTCTGGACAATCATTGGTAAGCATAACCCGACAGAGGCGCGTCCCTGCATCCCATTATTCTTTCATCAGCCTTTGAAGTGAAGCATCTCCATTTGAATGCGGAAGAGTTACTTATCACGCGCATGCGCTTTGAGACGCTGCAATGAACAATGCAGCAAACCTCAGTGCGCAGGTGCGTGTCTGCAGGCCATGCGGCTATTTTTAGAAAATGACGTCATCGTGAAATACAGCGAGCGCGCGCACCAGCCCCCCCAACTCCCCCTCCGCCCTGTTCGCTGGGATTGACAGGACGCTTGCATCAACAGCACCCACAAAGCCGAAAAGCGCTCTCGGGGAGAAAGAAACAAGAAGTCCGGCGAAACTTGGAAGAGAGAGGGCAGGGAGGGGAACGCGAGCGCTGCAAAACACAAGATATACAAAATATTTAAAATTTGCACCTTCAACCTTTGGCTCGCTGATCCACCCTCACGTGCGCGGCTGCTCCAGATTCTGCTCGCGCCTGTGTGCTGACCGGAGCGCGCGCTCTTGTGCCAGTGTGTTCTGCTGCTCGACCGAACCCCGGTGCGATCGAAACCGACCGACCGACAGTCTTTGACCAGAGAGGATGGCTGACAGGGAACAACTGATCCAAAGAGCCCGTCTGTCGGAGCAGGCGGAGCGTTATGATGATATGGCCTCGGCGATGAAGCTGGTGGGTCTTTTTTAACATACATACTTTAATTCACAACGTAATCGATAACAATAGACATGCACTAAAGCTGTTTGTAATGTAACTCATAAAGCAATGCTAGAATTAACGTGTATTTTCATTTAATGCATCTTCAGAATCTCTTGCCTTTGTCATGAGCAGAATATTTTTGTTATATGTATTAAATATACATAATATATTTATTGTGTTAATAACGGGAAACGTGAATTAAATCGCGGGTTTAAATAGCAAGATATGTCATTGTAAATAAACATCAGAAAAAGGCAGATGAAGATACAGAAATATCAGAATTTGTAGGTTTCGGTACAATATCGTACATATGAGTTGTTACAGGGGATGAACATGGGCGGCGCTAAGGCATCTTCAGCCACATCCATTGTGCGTCTGTGTGTCTCTGAGAAAGTGATATTATTTAAAACATTAAGTATATGTCAAATGTAAATAAAAAGCGTTGTAATATAAGATATAGTATAGATTAAATGTGTATGGTCTTCACAGTCCCTGTTTAATTGTAGCAATGTGAAGTGAAGCGCAGTGTGTATGCAGCGGCGCAGAAGCAGCTGTATGGTTTGACATACGAGCACAAAGGATTAAAATCAGTCTGTCAGTTTGGTCAACGTAGAGATGGTTGATTTCGTCATAATCTAAATTAATAATAAAAAAATTCTTTATTTTACTTTGACTTGTTGGCACTGGGTATTCATTGTATACAGGTTTCTTATTAACATTAAACAATAGGGAATAAGATGTATGGTATATTTGTCTACATTGCTTTGTGATTAACCAATTTTTTGTCATGGAAAATTGCAGTAATGCATTTCTTACCAACTGGAACAATAATTTCTTTCATATCCCAGTTGACAAAAATAAACATGTATGTTTTATAATATATTTAAACACACTGATAAAGAACCATAAATAAAATAGATTGTGACGTCATTTTAAAAGCAACAGAAAAGTGACTTTAGATTTAAAATACCATCTGCTAGCAATTTCACCCATAATATTTAAAAATTATTATTATTATTATTGGAATCAGGCAGTACATACATATAAAGCACAAACTAATATAAGAGCACATTGACTTTAAACACCCCCTTCATTTCTGCATCACCAGGTCACAGAGCTGAATGAGCCGTTGTCCAATGAAGACCGAAACCTGCTCTCTGTGGCCTACAAGAATGTGGTGGGGGCCCGGCGGTCATCTTGGCGTGTAATATCCAGCATAGAGCAGAAGACAGCAGCGGATGGCAACGAGAAGAAGCTGGAACTGGTGCGTGTCTACAGAGAGACCATTGAGAAGGAGCTGGAATCGGTGTGTCAGGATGTTCTCACTCTTCTGGACCAGTACCTCATCAAGAACTGTGATGAAACCCAGGTGGAGAGCAAGGTCTTCTACCTGAAGATGAAGGGCGACTACTACCGGTACCTGGCTGAAGTGGCCACCGGTGAAAAGAGGGCATCTGCTGTTGAATCATCTGAGGGGGCCTACAAGGAGGCCTTTGACATCAGCAAGGGCATGCCGGCCACCCACCCCATCCGCTTGGGCCTGGCGCTCAACTTCTCTGTGTTCTACTATGAGATCCAAAACGCACCTGAACAGGCCTGCCAGCTCGCCAAGGAGGCCTTCGATGATGCCATCGGCCACCTGGACAATCTGAACGAGGACTCCTATAAGGACTCCACGCTCATCATGCAGCTCCTGCGGGACAACCTCACCCTGTGGACCAGTGACCAGCAGGACAGCGAAGGAGGAGACGGCAATAACTGAAAGATCAGCCACATCCGCTCTCACTTCTGGCTGCAGTAGCACCCTTCTGTCCCACCGAAGTCTTCTTTATCGTCTTCTTTATTCTATTTCTCTCTTCCTCCTCCCCATTCCTCTCTATCTTCCTCTCTTCTCCTCTACATCTTTCTTGTCCCATTGTGACACCTACAGTATATGCTCTTGTTTGGTTCCTCAGGGCTTCACTTTAGGTCCTTTATCGCTGTTTTATTATAAGGCCACTCATACCTCTTTTCCACTGACAGGGTGCTGGTTGGCATTCATGTGAATTGTAAGAATTATTAAACACTAATGTGATGTGTGTTTGTTTGTAGACGGTTTATGCAGTAGTGTTCTTCATTATGTCATTGTTTGGCTCTCAAGTAAGCAGAAACACAGATCAGTTCTGAGAGCACCAGCAACTGTTTGGTTGAAAAGGGGTATTTGTATTTTAATTTGAAAACCTCTCTCTCTCTTTTTCTCTGACTCACACTTTCTCTGTTTTCTCCACCTGTTCTTCCTCCTCCACCCCCAACCTTTCTCTTTCTCCCCCCTTTGATGAGTCGCTGATAATTAGCCACTGGTGTCCAGGTGACAGTTACTTAGTGTGTACTTGTAAGGACTTGATCTTTGTAGAAACTCTGTAACACTTATTACAGGACGAGGTCTATGTGGCACAGTACAGTGCAAATGTTACACCTTATTACCAGTTCTGTTATTCTTCTTCACTTGTCCTTGATCTGTACCTCCATCACTGCTTAGATGTGTTTGTCTGTCGTTCCTTCATGAAGCTCACCTTGCTAGCCCTGTGAATTGTGTATGTCTGCTGATCTCAGAACAGTGTCCGTCGTCATCCGATGTGGGGGTGGGGCTCTGTTGTGAGACGCAGTGATTCAAGAGTCTTTTGATTAGGATTACATATGCAAGGTTATGACAGAATGACATTAAAGGCATTGCCCACCATGGGAACCTCAGACAGTTTATTACGGTTTCACATCATCTTCTATTTTACATTCTTACACACAACATGGTTTAATAACACTTTCATGTCAACATGAGAGGCATAATGAGAATTAAATGAGACAAATATAGGAAGGGACTTGAGTTTACATATCAATTTAGGTCATAAAAAAGTTAAAGTTATAATCTGACGTAAATTAAGGTTTGCAAGTGTTTGCAACAACTCTTGACTTTGATTTAATTACTAATACATTTTGTTAATTAATTTGACATTAACCACCTTAAATTATCCTCTTTGCAGTCCAGGTGATGTCAACAAAAAAGGTGAAAAAATAAATGTTATAAATAACATTCATTAAAATTTTGCACAAACATACAAACAATCAACATAAATACAACTGAATTTGTTTTTGTATTTGGTTGTGAAGTGTGTACATTTCAGTGCATCTAGCGACACCAAACAGAACTCCAAAACTTCCTGTCTGCCATTATCACAAAAACTGATAGTTCCAAACAAAACACGAAAACATTGAGCAAGTTTTGCTCTAATGATTCTAAGGCAAAGCATTTTTGTGTCAAAACCGGTATTTACACTTTCAAGTATCAAATATAAATGGACATATAGTTGATTTGACATCTTTAGAATCTTTACAACAGTTACATACATAAGTTACATATCTTTGACTGAGAGATTTATGACATCATTAATTATTGTACTTCTTATCTTGGCATAACTTATGGGAATTTCATTAGTCAGTAGTTCTCTGGCCAGCGCTCATCCTTTGATTAGTCAGACTGAAGCTAAATGAACAAGATCTGAAGGCCATTTTGGGTACAGAAGGTTTATGACAGAAGCTTAACATCTTAAAGATAAACATTAATGGCAGTGATGAGATATGTTTCTTAAGTGCTGTGGGGAAATTGATAAAGTCACATCTCTTCAGCCCCTGTGGCTGATCACCTGATATTAACTATGTATCTTTAATGGTTATGAAATGTATTTTTATAACCATTGTATTATTATAAAAGACAAGTTATGCAACTAAAAAGTATAAAATTAAATGAACAGATAAATCACCTGATATAGGGTTTAAATGGTAAAACAACAGGTATGCGAGCAAATACATGTGTATGTACACAATATAACCAAAAAGACAACGCATCATTTGTCTGTACCTGAAAAATTTCAGGCAATCCTAGGTTAATGATTGAACCACCTGTGTTTAAGCAGGTGTGGGATTGTGGTAAATTATGTGGTTTATTACCCGAACTCAAAGATAGGACCTTAAATTCAGGCAGTTTCCTTGTTGTTGCCGCTCAAGAACAGGCTGTCTCAGACAATCTCAGTGAGATTGTCGTTATAAAACCTTAGCGTGATGTAAACATAAGGACAAAAACCAACTGTCATAATTCTAAAGTAATCGTTCATTCCATCTTAAATGTCTAGGCAGCAATGCAAATGACAAAACGTTTTGGAGACCTTGGAGATCTTTGGAATTTAGATCTTCAGTTGCAGTTTTTGTGGAGGTGATCCTCAGACACAAGTAATTAAAATGCAGATGATTCATAAAGTGTTTCACAGGAGCCCAGTCTCAAAACTTCCTGATAAGTTTGTCATTAATGATTTCCTCGCCAGCAAACAATCTCAGATTTTTGACAGCTTTGAGGCACAAACACACTTTTATAATTAACTGAGAAGGTCACACCCATCACCAGAGGAGCATATATAATCGTGTGTGTGTGCACACCTGCACATTGGCGGTCCCACAGGTAAAATCCAGGTGTCTTCACCATCAGACTCTTAGAAACGGACACGGTGGCCACTTGCCCACCTGGAACACCATCAAAATGGGTGCAGACTATTTTGGATTCTCCTTTGTCCGGAATGAAAAAAGAAACAACACAATAGCCATAAACAATCCGGCAGATATTTCTGTGATTGTTATATATTTTGTGGTGGTTCTAGCCGTGGGAATATGGGTAAGTGGTCAGTATTTTCTACCCTGTGAAACATTTGACTCTTGGTAGACTTTTGTGAATTGTTAACCTTGAGTCAACAAAATACAATAGCAGTGTGAGAATTTTAAAGACAGAAGGGAGACAGGTTTTAAAGTAAACGTCAATGTAATGCAAAAAGGACTTGTGCCTTGTAAAATATAATTGCTTCTATACTTCATAAATAGCTTTACAGTTAACAGTTACTGAAAATAGTTTTACAGTAATAGTGGTGGAGCAATTATAAATAGTTGTAATGACAAATACAGTAGTTATTAACAGTGAACAAATAAACTCATTATTTCATTTAACTGTATCTTAGCCATAATAATGCCTTAACATTTCAGTTATTTCTGTATATTTATAACTATTGATATATATA
>JBAJNP010000026.1:105442-202984 GCA_036877545.1 Yasuhikotakia modesta
AAACTGTATCTGTACATCTGAAACATTTATTTGAAACTCTAGAGAAAACAAATGTAATTCATAATTTAACAAAAACATTTGAACACCAATTTTGTCAGCCTTTAACATAAAAAAGATGCACATTTTAAACGTGTCTCTTTCTGCTCAAAGGCAATGGTGAGGACCAATCGAGCCACAGTTGGGGGTTTTTTCCTGGCAGGCAGGAGTATGGTGTGGTGGCCGGTAAGGGAATAAACTGGTATTCAAGAGGAAAACTAAACACAAAATATATCAAATAATTCACTCTATCAGCATTAATCAAGCAATATGCTAAATTCACCAAATTCCTATTTCGATATTACTTAACCTGGTATAATCTGTTATCCAAGGTTAAATTTATCATAAAACTGTGAACCAATTGCCTATTAATCAGTAACAGTAGAACATTATCATTGATATGGCATAATAATGACCCTGACATAATACCACCCCTCTATATTAGCAGTGATGCTTGCTTTTATTGTAACCCTGGTCTCATGATAGAGAAAACAGTCTTTTATTGGGCCATAACTGTTTGATGCCAGATTTGTTTTACAATGCATTAGATCTATGGGAATAGAAACTTTTTATCTGTTTTCTCATACCCTAAAAATAAAGTTTTTATTAACCTATAGAATTAGTTCAGGCAGGCTTTGGTTCTTGTTCTCCAACAAAACTAGTTTTGTATGTTATTACAAAGTTCATTTTGTTCAGTTTTCATAGCTTATCATTATAGTGATTGCACTGATAGTCAAACAGTAGACAGAGTTAATATTGTCTGAAGCAAAACTCTTCAGATGTGCTGTCACAGAAAACTACCCAGAATTGCTTTCTGATCATATGACCTCAGTGTTAAATGTCACATGCTGTAACTGTTTGAGTTGAGTGTATGTCCATTATATTATTTTAAACTCTCTTACTTCTCATTTCAGATTGGAGCTTCTCTCTTTGCGAGTAACATTGGAAGTGGCCATTTTGTTGGAATAGCAGGAACCGGCGCTGCTGCTGGTATTGCCATTGGTGGCTTTGAATGGAACGTATGTTAAGAACCTATAAATTACAAAGACTTAACGATAATGTTTTAGCCCCATGCTATCAGTAAATTATATATCATATTTTGTGATGACCTTTAAAATCATTGTACATAAACATAACAACAATACATAAATAATGTGCATAAATACATAAATAATAATAAGGTGCAATGTTTTTCCTCAGGCTCTGGTTGTCGTGATCATTCTGGGATGGCTGTTTGTGCCTGTGTATATAAAGGCTGGGGTAAGCCAGCATTTGTTCCTCTGTATTGGGCATTGCATAGCAACGCTGGCATATGTTGCTTATTTATAGAACATAAATGAATGCTGCCACATATCTACCCTGTATCTTTTTCCATCATGTATATTTTTATGGTCTATAATGTCATATAATGTTCATTTAATGGCCTATTATGTTATCTGCAGGTGATGACCATGCCTGAATACCTAAAGAAGCGGTTTGGTGGGCAACGGATTCGTATCTACCTCTCTGTGCTTTCCCTGTTTCTCTACGTCTTCACCAAAATCTCTGTAAGTCTAAAATCTCTGTGTCACTTAAGAGGTATCAACTATTTTAACACCAAGCATTTAAACAAGTTTATTTGTCACCACCTTCCTGTAAAAATATCTAACAGGTCAATTATTTAGGCAATAAATAATAAATTACCTGAATGTTTACTCATATCATATCAGTTCTTGAATACTGATGGCCACTAATTTACCACTAATGTTTACATTCAATCTTAACTAAACATGAGTAAAATGATAGCAGATGTGATATGATGGTCATTGTCCATGTGAAAGTGCCTTTAATGCCATTTGAAGTCAATCTAAAGTGCTCAAACATATCCACCACTCACTTCTCTACTTTCTTGTTTATTTACTAGGCAGATATGTTTGCAGGAGCTGTTTTTATTAATCAGGCTCTGGGGCTCAACATTTATCTGGCTGTTTTTCTTTTGCTGTTGATTACAGCACTGTATACAGTAACAGGTGGGTTGATTACAAACTAAGGACTAAGATCAGGACTAAATTTAAGTCAGGTTTTGTTAATTTTGCTGCCTAAACCTAATTTTGTCACTAGTACTTTATATATAATGTTTAACTGTTGGGTAAATATAAAACTGTACCAGCAGACATTACAGCAGCTGGTGTCAACTGTATAATTAAGATAAAATGTAACCAGACTGTTCTCAAGACTAGCATATTTATCATTAAAAATCAGGCTGGAGTAAATGATCACATATGTTTGTGGAACTGGTATATGTGTGTATGTATAACATTTACATAAAAATATTTGCTGTTATCTGAAGTGTGACAACTACCCCATTATTCTCCATACATACATGCAGTATATGTGTGTGTGTGTGTGTGTGTGTGTGTGTGTTTTCTTCTGTGGAAAGCACAGGACCATAAAGCATTCATGCAATCATTATATTCAATCCAAATTGCTAGCGATAAACTACATCAAGGAATAAAGTCCAGTATTGGTTATTCTCAGAGGTTGTTGGGCCACCAATAGGACTGTAGTAAATTAGTTTGTAAGCGTTGTAGCTTGTCATGGGTAATTGCCCATTTCTGACGATATGTGATAAGACTACAAGCCTCAAGCTATAATGCATTGAGACTGTAAACTTATATCATCCTCATGGTCAGTTGTGTAAGAGGTTTATCTCAGTTTATTGTTTAGTACAGATTTGTTCCCCAGAGGAATAAACACCGGAAAAGATCCTGCCTACTGGTCTAATGCACTAATGCTATATATAGGATTAATCCATTTGCTCTATAACTTCCATTGCAATTAAAGTTTGCAAAATTTCAACTGAAGCTATATTATGTAATAGTCAAGACCAATCACAATATGATATACAAATAAATGCAAGAAAGAAAGACCAATCACGAGAGTCCATTGAGTTAATGGTAGTCAGTACATAAAAGTAGTCCATTAAGTGGTAAAATTAATAGTACACATTTAATGTTTACAGTTAGAGGTTTGCAACAAACTCTTACCACAACATTTACAATACAGTGCCATAATAGCATATTGTGAGCCGCTCATACTGTTCAACTTTCAAAGCTGTGAACTTTCAGTGCTGTGATACAATATGTTCTTAAACACAGTGTTTTCTCTGCAGGTGGATTGGCTGCAGTGATTTACACAGACACCCTACAGACCATCATCATGGTTGTGGGATCATTTATTCTGATGGGTTTTGGTGAGTCTGTTCTGCAGTTTTGGCCTAATGGCTAATGGCTAAAGTGGCCTAATGGCTAAAGCTTAGAAATGGGAACTATAAGTTTGTTGGCTTGAGCCTTGCAATGAGCGAGCCATAAGCCATCACTGTTGTGTTCATAATCCAAATTATGTAGATTTTTTCTATAAGATGTTACAACTAAATTCTCATTTATGGTTTAATAGAACATGTCTCTTATGTTTTCTTTTCTGTTAACAGCGTTCAATGAGGTCGGAGGCTATGAGAAGTTACAGGAGCGTTATATGAATGCAATTCCATCTGTGGTGAGCCCTAACATCAGTTCGCAGTGCTACACTCCACGTGCAGACTCCTTTCACATTTTCAGAGACCCTATCAACGGTGATCTGCCCTGGCCCGGACTCATTTTCGGTCTCACTATCCAGGCTGCCTGGTACTGGTGCACCGATCAGGTATGGATCTATTTGAAAGGCTACTGGCTAAATTTTGTACATCCAAGATGTGTGATTCTCTGACACCATTTTCAAAAATTCCCATTTCACAAGGCTAGCTGGGGTTTGTTGGAGTATTAACATTTTCAGTACAGAAATATTGTACCTGCAGTATTTATAAGTCACTCACAACTTTTTCACACACGTCCATTTTTGGAAATTGCATTTTTATCTTGAGTTTCCCAGGATGGACAGTGTGCTTTGTTTTCAAAGCAGACTAAATTTAGACAGACATTCTTTAAGTTAGATTAGTCTGCACTTAATAAGATAAGATACACAAACAGCCAAAGAACATACAGCTACACACACTGGCTAAGTAAGATTAATAGCCTGTAATAGAGCGTCAAAGTTTATCTCTTTCAGACTTATGTTTAACCACCCTATATTGTGCTTTTATTTAAGTGATTTAATGCACATGAAGCTATTAAATAGTTATTCTTCAAAATACACTAAAACCATGACCAGGTTCTTAAATCCATATGACTTTCTTCTCTGGAACCCAAAAAGAGAAATTAAAAAAAATGTACTGGTTACACTTTTCCAATGCAATTCCAAAAGGTCACTAAAACACCATAATGTGTCATGAAAGTACTCAGTCTGACACATGCACCATGTTAACATGAACACTTGTTCGTTTTAGGTGATTGTGCAGCGCTGTCTGTCTGCCAAGAACTTGTCTCATGTGAAAGCTGGTTGTATCTTGTGTGGTTACCTCAAACTTCTGCCCATGTTCCTTATGGTTTTCCCTGGGATGATCAGCAGAGTGCTGTACACAGGTGAGAAAAACTGACACAATGCCTGCTGGGAAGTCAAATCTGAGAAAATAAATGGTAGTGAACTGATACCATATTGAACGTTGTGGCATAGTGGGTAGTTTTGTATTTACAGTGTGTGAAGCCATGACTTTTACATAATGTCTGGTCTACTTTAGGTCATACTCTGGTCAAGATAAATAATGTTTGTGTAATGTTCTCCTGTTAGATGCGATTGCATGTGTGGACCCAGAAGAGTGCATCCGCCACTGTGGGACCAGTGTGGGCTGCAGTAATATTGCCTATCCCAAATTGGTGGTGGACCTGATGCCAAACGGTAAATATATACTGCTATTATATATCCATATATTAGAATATATATATGTATAATATATATAATAAACACTTTTATCATCATGATGTTTCTATCTATTATATGATATGACTATATATGCTATGGGTCTAAACTGCTGTGTGTGTGTGTGTGTGTGTAGGTCTCAGAGGACTGATGTTGTCTGTCATGCTGGCCTCTTTAATGAGTTCCCTCACGTCCATCTTCAACAGTGCCAGTACCCTCTTCACCATGGACATCTACACCAAAATCCGGCCCAAGGCCAAAGAAAAGGAGCTCATGATTGCTGGCAGGTGTGTGTTTATATTGCGTGTTTAATTGTTTGCTTGTGAACAGGTGAATAGATGACACTGTTTATCTTTGCTTTGTCCTGTGTTTGTAGGTTATTTATGCTGGTTCTGATCGGTGTGAGTATTGCATGGATTCCCATTGTGCAGTCGGCTCAGAGCGGGCAGCTCTTTGACTACATTCAGTCCATTACCAGTTATTTGGCTCCGCCCATCGCAGCCGTTTTCACTCTTGCCATTTTCTGCAAGCGAGTCAACGAACCAGTGAGTCTTTCTTTCCAGTTTTTTTGTATTTCTGTATTTCTTTTGTCTGTCAAGAAAGAATAGATATATTTAAAAATATAGAAATATATAATATATTTTAAAGATGTACATACTGTACCATATTTTTGGACATCATCCTTAGTGGAGATTATTGTAATTCCCCTTTCTATGACACAGAAATACATCATTCTAACACAGTAACATTTGTAAAATAAAAACCATAGTAACATGTATTTACATGATACAACAAATGCATTTCTTTACATAAGTGCACATATGTGTGTCATAAGTATGACCTTCATTCAGTAAATAAGTAATTCTTGGTAAATAAGTCCCAGCCACAATATTTTCCCATGTATTTTGTTTATGTTACTCCTGACACACACTGCTCTGTCCTCATAGGGCGCTTTCTATGGCTTGTGTATTGGCCTGTTGATTGGACTAGCACGTATGATAGCTGAGTTCGCTTATGGCACCGGCAGCTGTGTGCAGCCCAGTAACTGTCCTACAATCATCTGCGGTGTTCACTACCTCTATTTCGCCCTCATACTCTTTGGTATATCCTGTATAGCCATATTAGCCATTTCCCTCATGACCAAACCCATCGAAGACAAACATGTAAGTTCTGACCTCTTACTACTGTATTTCTATTACAAATACACTTAATTATAAACACAATTACAAACTTATTAATACACACACACACACACACATATATATATATATATTCAAGGTTTAATACTACAAGTCAGTTTAAAAGCACAAACAATAATCCTTTACAGAAGCCTATAGTTTAAACAGTTGCCCTCAATGTTGTTATTGCTTTTATAAAATCCAATTCATCTGCTTCAATATCACGCTGTATTTTGTTTATATCTGTAAAAACAACTCTATGATGGCGGCCCTTGTACGGACCTTCATTCTGAGGTTCCTTGTTTCTCTACAGCTCTACAGGCTTTGCTGGAGTTTGAGGAACAGCAATGAGGAACGCATCGATCTGGAAAATGATGAATGGACTGGAGATCAGGACTCTGACTCTATGGAAATGGAAGGTACAGTGTACCGCCATATTTACATGCAAACCCAAAAGCTAATTGCGGCTTATTGCTGTTCCTGGAACAGTAATTCTGTTGAGTGCCAACAACCTTTGAATTTAACGCTAGAGTATTGCCACTTGACAAAAGGCATAAAGTCTGGTCAACCTTTCAGATAATTTTGGCCAAGAACTGCCACCTAAATGGGAAAAGACTGTATGACTAAAATCAAGAGACCAATAAAGATATTTTCTTTTTACTTATCATTTAAAATCAGAAATAGCTGATACCACAATTTACACAATAATAGACCAACTAAATCAAATAAATGTCCAATCCACAAATAATTGTTAAAAAACAGGTAAAAAAAAGCCTAGAAAAAGGAATTAATCCAAGAAAAAGTAATTAAAAAAAAACCTAAATAATAAACTGATTATTATTTAGTCAAGACACGTTTTTTCATTCAGGCAGTCTGGTGCAGCCCCACCAAATATGGTTTGGAATCCAGCCAATCATATTAGAGCTGACAGTTTTTGGATAGTGCCTGCCAGTTTAACGGGCAATATCTGTCAGATGTTCTGTGATTATTTGATAAGACTGCTTTTCTAGGAACGAGATTTTCATCTAGGCACATGTCGTATGTCTATATCACGTTGTGCACAAAGAGCATTATTTTATTTGCATAGATTATTATTTTATTAGCAACTGATAACAGTCTGTCTTGTTTCAACAGAGGAACGTAAGGAACCCAGTTGCTTCAAGAAGGCGTATAATTGGTTCTGTGGATTTGATCAGGGCAACGCCCCCAAACTAACTAAAGAGCAGGAGGCAGAGTTAAAGATGAAGCTCACCGATACAACAGAGAAACCTCTGTGGAGAAACATCGTAAATGCCAACGCCATCATCCTCCTCGCAGTCTGTGTCTTTTTTCATGGTTTCTTCGGTTAAAAAGCTTGAAGGGTAGCGACTAATGTAGATCTATTCTGTGGATAGAAATTCAGCCTCATTGGTAACATTAAGCGTCATGTGATTAGTCTTACTGTGGTCAATTCCTTCTCAAAACTCAGTCCTTCCTTATAACATCTTCAGAAAACATTCCACATCATAACAACTTTTTATGATTTATTGGCAGTGAATATATTGTTACTGTATGTTTAGATTCACATACATTGTTTTTAGCACTTACCCTGTCTAAAGCCAAATTAGATTATTTATACAATCGTGTCCTTGGTTTTTTTCTGAATTACCTCAAATTATTCTTAGCTTATAGTTGCTAAGTACTTTAAAAGTATTTCCAATGCATGCAGCAATGTTTACCTGTCAGAAAACTTTTTATCATTACTTCATTTATCCTTTACAGATTTGGCAAATAATACAGAAAATATGGGGTTTCGTAGCACTATGGGGGGTTCGTTTTATGTACTCTGTGAACAGTCAATATGATCAAATCAAAGCTAAGCTTTTTAGCTTTTCGGCTCACATGATAAGACACTTTTACTGCCGTTTATAATTTCTTTTCCTACCAGACATCTGCCCCAAATTATTGTTTTTCCTTTATATTGTAAGTAAAAAACATGTTTTTGTTTGAGACAAGAAGGGATATTATTTAATAATCATATTTCTAACATGATATATTTATATTTATATATCATATGTACTCTGTATATCATTTTATTTAATTATTTCCGACGTTGTTGTTAAAATAAATGAATTTTGGCAATTATATCAATAATTGCAGGTGTTTATGAAGCATTTTTGTTTTAGGCAAAATTATTTAAATCACAGAAAACCAGGAAGATAAATGTGAGTGTTCTCACAGAAGTCCCAAATGAAGAAAAGTTAATATGTAATGTTGCATGACGATTCTATCAATACATCTGAAATCAAAGTCCACAAATGCCATGGTTTCCTCATTCTGCAGCCATTTAAGATGTAATGAGTGATCTATTATATCATTCAATGATGGTTTTCCCTGAAGCACACATAAAAGAGACATTCATTTGCTGTTTGACTTTAGCAATTTTAGCAAGTTACTTATATTAGCTTAAGTAATGTACTATTTAGGTATTACAATTATTATGAAAAATAATTATATAAGAACAATAAGAAATATAATGTACTTTTGATGTGTACTTTTGACACCTAGAACAAATTACGGTACTGTGAGGTGCAAGAGGACCCGTTGCTTGCACACAGTTTGGAATAAGTATTACACAACCTATACATAATAAGGTAATAATTATAGTCTATATTTTACTAAAGATATGATATAAAGGTGTTATGGTATAAAATTATGAATACACTGTTACATTTTATAAGCTTTTCCATAAGGCTAGGCTGTTTGAGGGTTTGCAAGTGATCCTGTTTAAACCAAAAAAACTGTTTAAACCAGCTTCACACAGACCAACAGGTTCTAGCATGTGTTCATGCTAGCTGCGTCATGAGTAAAGATGCCACAGTGGCTGCATAATAATTAAATCCTGAATCTCATGTGGTTACACAAACATTTTTTCTCTCTCTTCCTACATGGTCAAATGCATGACCTGCATCGAGTGAATGACCTGCATCGAGTGAATGACCTGCAGATTCACTGGACTGCATGACTGTGTGACATGCAGCAGGGGGAGCAAAGCTACACACACACACACACATATTATACATCAGTTTTTCATCAGTCATTATTTTTGATTGGTGGAAGATAGGGACCCCGCACCATACACACAGTTCAAAAAGGTGGGCTCTTTTAATCTGGGCTGGTAGGCAACCGCAACACCCTAGCAACCACCAATAACACCTCCTAGCAACTGCATAGCAGTGTGTTAAAACCTATTCAGAACCCACCAGCAATGCCCTGCTATGTGTAACTACCTACAACCTCACACTGCTCAGTTCTGCAGGGGCAACTCTCACGTGTTCTGTGAAAATGTTAAAATAACCAAAATCTAATAATAGTTGTTGTTGTAAAATCATATAAATCAGAAATACATTGGGAATAGTCTCTAAGTCAAGCCAAGGACGTGTGTAAAGCCGAAACTGATGAAAATCTGTCTGTTATGTAACAGTCTCTCGTGCATTCGCTCTCACTGCAGCCGTTCAACATACTGCACAACCATACTGAAATAGTGCTTACACCTGTTTGTCCATACAGCTTTATAGACGTTGGAATTAAATCATAAGCTGTCATTATCAGCCTTTTACCTTCTGTAGCTATAATAGGAACTGAATGAAATTGTATTGCGTCCCTAAATGGGCTGCCTACAGAGTGAGAGATGTGAACATAGCTTTAGAATGATCCAGAGTGAGTGAATGACAAAACACAAATGTATTGTGTGTGTAGTTGCATCTGTGCACTGTGTGTTTGTGTGTGTGTAACAGAGATTTCACACCAAAACAAAGAGATGGATGGAGACAGGAGACAAGGACAGCACGCAGAGGGAGGGGAAGATGAGCTGGGGCTTCTGATTGGCTGGAATTTCATTCTACCGATGAGAAAACGTGATCCAGCCTGCAGAGGCACTGCAGCAGACAGAGAGAGAGAGAGAGRGGGGGGGGAGCAGTAATAACAGGAGGAAAGAAGAGTGTGAGATCCACACAGAGGCAGAGCATGCACTTGTGAGTCAGAGTGTGTGAGTGTGGGTGTGTGTGAGTGCGGGCTCTTGTACAGAGAGGGAGAGAGAGATTAACAGCGAAAAGAGGAGGCAGAGGAAAGGCATCCCACAGACAAATGGTCGAGAAAGATTTCTGCAGAGAAATTCAGCACATAAGTGAGAAGACGCACAGATTGTGTGAACTGAGCGGAACGGAGTCAGACATCCACAAAACCTCTTACACAACTGACTGAATGAATGAGTGAGTGAGAGCAGAAAATCCGACCATCACTGGGAAAAATACCCCAATGTGGATGAGACAAAGAGCACAGGTTAAATATTTTCTTCTGACGGTGCTTAGTGACGCATCAGAGAACTCACTCTCTATCTTTCGCATGTTTCACCCTCTCTCTATCCATCTATCCATCCGTCTTGGCTAGTAAGAACGACAGGAACTCTTCTCCATCCTCTCGCATGCAACAGGAGCGTCTGATAGGATGGAAAGCACACACAAGGACGAGAGAATATGAGACAGCAGAACCTTCTGTCGTCATGCGAGAGAGTCTGTAGGATCTTCTAAATAACCACGTCACGAGCCAACATCTACAGACACCTATATAACGGTAAGATCCGCATAACGGTTTGTTATTAGTGTGTGGTTTGTGTATTTACCTGTGTGTATGCTAGCTGTAATCTAAACAACATGCATGTACACAATGTATTTCTACCTAACCTGACTCCTAAAAATTACTTTTATTGGCATAACTTCAAATAATAAAAACATTTAGATATTTTACAACACGACTATTTACATAACATTATATCTTTTTCAATGTGATTTGAGTGCATAGTCTATTAAGGTCTTGCTCTGTGTGCTGCAGTAGCTATTTGTTTTTCATTCTTTGTCCGCATATGTTTGCCAATGTGTTTATTTTAGCCTGTGGGTTTTTAAAACGGTGTGTGAAACAGTCTCTTTGCGTTTCATATTCTGTCCCGTTTCATATTCATTGCGTTTCATATTCTGAGTCCTACATCCTCATTGCAATTCTCACACTTCTGTTAACGTGTAGCCGCGCTGACCGTGTTGTGAAAGCGCAGGTTGCAATTCATGATCGCATGCACACACGCATTCAATGAATGACTCACATGAACCGAGTGGGCATCTCACATGGGCTCACTACACACAAGCGCACACGCTAACTGACATCTGCGGTGAAGACAGAGAAAGGCATGCCGTAGAGTAAATGCGTGTTTCAGTTGCATGCACGGGAGCTGCAGTCACTACGTTGCATTGCATAACAGCCGCTGCTGGCGCACCCCTCCCACGGCACTGCACTAAAAACTGCTAACACAGATGCACACACCCCCTCGAACACTAATAAGCAATGAAAACATCAACCAAACACCCCGACGTTACTGTCTGGTTCCTGTACTGTAGATTCAGCCTCCCGTGAATGAAGATTCAGCAATCGATACTGTTCATCAGCAGAAGACAGCTAAATTTGTGTCTATGATCCTGAGGTCATGCAAACATCAGCATCTCTATGACAGTTAATGACTTTGTATAGATAGATGTTATTGCATTTGCGACACCATATAGTGACGCCCTCTTCTTTGTTCCAAAATGCTTCATGGGATGTTCATTAAAACACTTTTGACACAAAAGTCATTGTTAACACAAAAGTCATTGTAGGGGTAAGATTAGAAAAAAGAAATATATCTTTAAGAAAATAGTTCTACATTATCACTTATTTTTATAAGGATTTTTTGACCATGGCTTTTTGTATCATCGATAAACTTGCAAGACTATAGAATATTTTGAATCATATACATAATTATATATGAATGATACACATGTTAGTTGTATTGCAAACTGAGATTCAGTCATTATCAAATGTTGTTTTAACAAATAGTTGTTTTGTGTCATTAATAACCACTTAATAGTTTGTTTATCTCACAACAGCTCTGCTAATGTAACCTTTCATAGCTAATTGGATGTCATTACACTGTTTTGTCTTGGCTGATTGCTGACACTGTTCGTTTTTGTGTTCTTTGTGACACCTCAGATAAAAGGGACAGGCTGGTCAGTAAGGGAACAAAGAGTATGTCTCCTGAATGAATTGTGGGTAAAATGGCTGACGCTCGCGCTGAATGACAGCCTCTAAATTATTAAACGCTACCTCCTCTTCGCTAAAACTAGCATGACCTGCATTCTCTACAGCAGCCCAGCACACACACATAAACATTCACATACAATAATCGCTTTTAATGCCGGAGACGCAAGCGTAGGCTGACAGCACCCCAGTCACACGTATCACAAAGCGCCAGAAGTGACAAAAATATCTGTTCCATCTTTTCATTTTCCAGAACAATTTCACAGCCTCATCTGCTCCATCTTAATCTGATGTTTGCAATGGAACACAATGTTCCATGGTGAAGTTTTTGCTTGTTCTAGTAAATTTATACTGCAGCCAAAAGCAGTAGCACTGTGTATGTTCAGTAAATATATATACATTAAGTGTATGTGTGATTCTAGCACATAACGTATGATTCTAGCACATACATTTATGTTTGCACATACTCTAAAACATGTCTGTTGTATTGGCAGCACAAACAAAGGTTTATGGGCCCTGTTAGATTTATAGAATATTGAACTATGTAATTTATAGGTTGACTGTATTGTATTTACAGTAAAGCTTTTTAATGAAGTAGTTTAGACAGGAATGAAAACAAAGTCATTATTCATTCACCCTCTTGTCATTCCAGACCATTACACAATTTGGTGTCTTTTCATGGAACACAGAAAGGAGAATTTTCGAAGAATCCTCATGCAGGACTTTAACATACAGCCACAGTTCATTGTAACCACATCTGTTAAAGTCTAAAAAGACAGGGGGACTTGTTATATTTTGTGAAAGAATGATTCAGTCTGATCTGTGAACTGGATTAACTGGTTGATTAAAATTAAGCAGCTCAAAACAGTCTTATTCTCATTTCATCTTACCTAATTGCATATTGCTTTATGCCATCACATTAAATAAGGTAATACAGGTAACACATTATATTAGCTACATTAGATTAGATACATCTAATTTTATTATATCTGATTTAATACTGTTATTTTAAATCTCACACATTCTGCAAAGTTTAGTTTATTGTGGCCTCTTTCACACACACAATGTAAGCAAAACAGCACATTTTTTTATTTCTGTGATCAGATATAGTGTTTTTTCCACATTACTGTTCATTTGAACAAGATTTCGTGTTTATCCAAACATACATGAATACACATAAGATCATCTTGCAACTTCAGAGTTGCAATGTCCATGAGGGCAGAGACCAGAACAGGCTTGTGAGAGAAAGATGAACAGCTGATAGAATTGCTGGCACAGGACATTGTGCTCCGACTGTCTCACTGTACAGGTGGTTTGTATCCAGAGGGAAAGACAGCCAGCAGGGCGGTCGGGAGAGGATGCGATTTTGGAATGTGCTGGCTGGTACCTGTGTGTGTTTTTGTTGTGTGGTGTGGAAGAGGGAGTGACTGGGGTGTGAGGACAGGAATGTTCCAGATATTTTGATTACTGTGCAGTTATCTGGTTGCTTTCAGTGTTTTATGTAAGATTCATCGTCATTGGTGCACTAGTGGTGTTGCCAAATATGCAAAAAAAGATATTGGGAATCAGTCTGTAAATACCTTGCAGTTGTCTGTGCATATACAGGTTGACACAAATTGCCATTCACAACCAGTTATGCTTTCATGTAATGTAATTCAGAGTGAAACAGGATAGAAGAGTGAGAATAGATTCAATCCACATTAAAGATAAAAATAAAACAAGCTAATGTGCACAAATAAATGCAAATATAAAATTAAAGCTGCAAGCAGCGATAAGCGATAAGCGGGACCTCACACCGGTGCCACCACTACCCAGCGTCACCACCACCCAGGACTGCTAGCAATTTAACATCGCAAAGGCCTTAAGATGAGAATGACACAACCACAAAGTTGATCGGATAAAATCTCTAGGAGGAGTTCATTAAAGAACGACACGTGGAATTTGTCAAAAATAATAAAAATCCAGATTTAATAAAAAATAAATAATCGCCTGTTGGGATTAGAGGTTCGCTCCAAGAGACGTTCTATAAGGTTCGCTCATAGAACACTTTAATTCATTTTTTAATGAATTAAAGTGTTCTATGAGCCTACCAAATTTGGTACTTGTACATTAACCGTAGTGCTCTGGGCAGGTTTAGGTGGCGCTATGGAGCCATTTTGCCCCGCCTAATTTCAAAACCCCTTACAGACGCCGAGTTCCGATGGGGCTGATGCGTGTGCAAAATCTGGTGAGTTTTCGTGCATGTTAATACCCTCAAAAGTGTGATCAAAGCCGGAGAGGAATAATAATAATAATAATAAACAACACAGAAACAATAGGGACTTCGCACACTTAGTGCTCGGTCCCTAATGTTCCAATAATGTGCACTGATAAACCATTTGCAATACAACTGACAACATTCATTAGGAAAGCAAATAGGGTCAAAACGAAGTAAAAATTTTAATGATGAAAAATTACACGTGTCTGTTTTAAGTGCAGTTGTGTGTAACAGTGCGTTTGTGTGGTGCCTGCATGTTCTGGAATGTAATGTTTTGCTGATAAGGAATTTGAAATTTTGTTGACTGTTACTCAATATTATTGTGCCTCTCTATGTTTCTTTCAAACACTGGTATTTTTACTCCATTTCTTTGAATGATCTGTTATGTAAATACCAGTATTATGTATATACAGTATTATGTATATATCATGGTACATGAATTTGTTAATCATTCAGAATCATACGGGAGGCAATTCTGAGTATAGGTCACAGTATTTGGTTAACACATCACTTCATATATTCCAAATACTATAAATTTACCATCTGACATCATAGGATTTTTGTGGAGTGAAACTGTAGTAAGGGCAGAAGGTTATTGGTAAAACATTAAATAACATTAAGTGAATTAATTTCTTGACAGTGGACATAAAAATGACATTCTCAAGTGTCAAATGTGCATCATAAGCACTTTGTTCCCAATACAGTCCATGTTTAATTTATTTGTTGTGTTTTCCTCTTCATCACTCCTCCTCTTCATCACGTGTTCTGCTGACAGGGTCAAACACACACGTTTCATTGAGCCCATTCACTGGGCAGAGCAGCAGTGCTGGGCAGAACAGCAGGCATTTGGCCTGTATAATATTTTCTATTCTGCTGTCTTTCTGATGAGCAACTTACATATCAGACAAGCTTGTCTTATCAAACATGAAATTCTGCATGTGATGCAATGAGTTTCTGTCAGACATGCCAACAAATTAATAGCAGTTTATCGATTCATAACTGTAAAATGTTTCGGACACTATATTGACTAAATTGTTTGTGTGGGACATAGACTGAAGAGCATCAGACTTGTGTTTTTGTACCATGGTGGTATGGTTTACTGTAAATAACATTATGTTATGTAGTATTATGTACAGAATATAGCATAATGTTAGACATTGCATTGGTCGGTCATTTTAAATGATTATGTGAGCAGGGGCTTCATTTATTGTATTATGTGAGCAGGGGCTTCATTTATTGTATTATGTGAGCAGGGGCTTCAAGTTGAAACGGTCATACGTTTGATCTTATATTTCTCAAATGCATGTCCATGTAATTCAGGGACAACGAATGTACAAACAACCAATCATACGCTGTGTATCAGGTGAGAATGATCCCCTTCTTGTTGTCCACACAGTCCTTGGTATTATTATTGCTGTTTATATAACACCTGCAATACTCTGACTCTGATACATAGAAAATGGTGCCTGCTTAGAACCTGACGTGGCAAAGTCTGTTTTTTGATAAATTAGACATATGTTTGGACATATAAACATATATTTATCATAAATAAATCATATATTTTTGAATATATCTGTATGCAGAAATGCCTGAGAATCATTTTACTCATCATATCTCACAGTCTCTATCGCCCATGCACCAGCTGACTATGCTGATGTCAGAAAGCTTCGCACCTTTGTATGTGTGTGTGTGTGTGTGTGTGTGTGTGTGTGTGCCTGCACCAATGAGAGTGCATGGTTATTTTTGGCCCTGCCTCACAGCTCTGCGGTTCTAATGAATGTGCTTGACGGTTACTGGCTGATGGCTGCCTGTGACCTCCAGAAAATGGAGGATGTTTCCTGTGTTAACATCCTAATTCAGTTATTCTCAACAACTAAACCAATAAACGGCAGGAAATTAGAACAGGCAGCGATTATGATGACTAGTTATTAGGACTGATTAGTCTTCATATTGTAAGGGTGCCAGTACAACACAAGTGTGTTTTTGTGTGCTTGCGTATGTTTGGGTGGGGGTGTAAGAGAGTGGTGGTCAAACTCTGTGGGTGTAAATCTTCAGAGATGAGTTAGATGGGGCTGGAAAGAACAGAAGAGACGGTTGAGGATGTAAATAGACATTCTAAGTTATGATTCATCCGTGTCGTGTAGGAATTTCCATATTTATGAGACGACAACTCAATATTATCTTTCATTATTGCACAGTCTGGAAAGAACTATTACAAATATGTCAGTGTTCACCATTTTTCTTTAATAAAGTGCACATACACAAACCACATCTAACCACCACAGCAGTATTTGTAACAGGAGATTAGAGTTACACAAACTGTTCTCATAGAAGTGCGAGAACACTGCACTGGATAGTAGGAACAGATAGTTCCTTTTCTGGGTTCTGATTGGTCAACATTCTGGGTTCTGATTGGTCAGCTAGACCAATGGATGAATAATGACTTAAATAGCTTCATAAATCAATTTAAAAATCGTGCCTTTAATGCATATTTTTGTGTTGTAACAATAGGCAAAGAACAATAAGACACTCAAGGCTGTTGTGATGAATATAGCCAATGCTGAAGAGAATAAATATTATAAAATACTTTACATTATGGAGATAAAATTGGTTACAAAGAGCAAGCTGACTTTAAACACGGCAGCCATTTTATTTTTGTGGGCTTCTTCTATGTTGTGTTAACAGGTTTAAACAGTAAGACAGATTGTTCTGCATTTGGGTCCTCAATCTCTTTCACCACATTTCCTCTGTGCCCCACCAGGCTGCAGATGGCAGCTGGCAGATAGAGCAGGAGGGTTTTTTAGACTGGAAAAGATTCTGCAGGGTTCCAGAAATTTGCTGTGAATGGATATGTTGCATAGCCTGGCTGAACGTTTTTGCATTTTGCACAGAATCAGCCCTTAAAATCAGAATTTCACTAGCGCTATTTTTTTTCACTGCAATGACAAGACACTTTTTAGACACTGTTCCCAGGAGCACAGACAAATGGCCTAAAAAAGGCTGAGCCGTGTCCTAGCATTAGTGTCACCTAAATTATTTTATTTCCCTCTCCAGGAAAAGGAACAACACAACCTGTGAGTCTGCATATCTGTGGTATGCTGGGAAGAGGGCTGGAGGCAAATAAGGCCTGGCAAGACTCCTGAGACACTCTTGGGTCTGTCACGACACCAGAGACTGGGTGCATGTAGGGTCAAACTCAGAACAGACCCCTTAAGGAATTCTGGACTTTTAAGGACCGGGAGAGCACCTTCCAGAGCTCTCCGATGTCACATGACCATCTCCCAAAAAAGACTTTGCTTATCAGACCAAAGGTCATGAAGACGTAGGAGAAGCTAACTGAGAGAAGAAATGAGAAACAGTGAAGAAACCGTGTCACACCACAACGGCTGAAACACCTGAAACAGGAAGGAGGTTCTGGTGGTTGTGAAACTGAAGTACATGTAGTTTTTGGAACCTTGGTTGCATCACATCCTGTATGTAATTTTTAAAACAGCCTATGAGAAAACACATAAATGATTAGCCAACTAGTTATAGTACTAAACTGAACTGTATAAGATGTTAAGATTCTCTTAAAGGTACTCTGTATTTAAGTCCTTACTACATTTATGTCTAAATAGATGTATCATTGAAAACACTGAGAATTTGCCAACACATCTTCTGATATTGTACTCTGGTGCCATTCATTTGTGAGAAACAGTATAATTAAATGACATATTACTTTTAAGGAACCATTTTAACTTATCAGTAAATATCAGTAAACAGGGTGTAATTCATTGCCTCCAGACTTTGTAAACCATTGGGGCTAGAAAAAGCAACCTCCTGTGACCTCTGAAGCAGGACATAGACTTCTGTTGTCCTTCAGGGCTTTTTATACTGTAGACATTCTGCACTGGCTGCAAGTCTTTGTCCATCTGTGCCACACAAAGACTCAGGGTGACAGAGCCCGTGACCAAGGAAGGACTTTGAGACCGCAATGGATAAACCCATCCGTCCTCATGTCCCCTGCAATGGCTGAGTGTCCTCCCCCAGTGCACTGAACATAAAATCTGTAGGACCACACACTACACACAGTTTCTCTGCCAACATCACCACATTGAGGAGTGAATGTCCTGTCTGCGGCGCCAACCTGTGACCATCCCTATGGACACCGTCAAGATCATCCAGTCTGAAAAATTTCCCCGGGAGTGTCCTGTCCCTGTTACCCAGCCTCGGTATGCCCCACCTCCCCGTGTGGCCTGGGATGGAGGAGGTGAGGGAGAGGTTATTGTTAACCAGGCCTGTGGTGACCTGTCCATGGAGGTCAATGGCAATACTGTGGTCGCACCCAGATCCCTTGTGTCATCCCCTGCCCCTGTCCTGAGGCGTGAAGCCAGTTTTCTTGCCCAGCGCAAGGCCAGCACGAATGACATCTGTTACCACCAGTTCCACTACAAAATGGATGATGTTATTGTTAACCAGTATGTGCTCCGTTCTTCCTCCACCTCTTCCTCCTCCTCTTCCACCTCCTCAGGCCCAGTGATGCCATGTGAACCACTGGACTGCCCAACCTGTGGACACACCTACAACTTTGCTGGAAAGCGGCCACGAATTCTATCCTGCTTGCACTCAGTGTGTGAAGAGTGCCTGCAGATCTTATATGAATCCTGTCCCAAGTACAAGTTCATCTCCTGCCCCACCTGCCGTCGTGAGACCGTGCTGTTCACCGATTACGGGCTGGCCGCGCTGGCCATCAACACCAGCATTCTCAGTCGTCTGCCGCCCGACCCCGCGGGGACAGTGCAGTGGGGCAGTGACGGTGACCGCAGCTGCTATCAGACGGTGCGCCAATACTGTCAGTCAGCTTGCACTTGCCACATTGCCAATCCCCTTTCCTCCTGTGGCATCATGTAGATCTGAACTAGCAAGTGACCGGCACAACTCATCCCAAAATACTATCCAGCTGTCCCCACTATCTGAAACCACACACATTGAACAATCACGGACGTATCTATATATTTAATAGCACAGGATGCTATGTGGACTTGAAGTGAAATGGACACTTGTGCGCAAAGACAGAGGTATGAAATATCAGAGTAAATGTATTTTATGTATGAAGTGATTTCTCTCTATCCCTTAATTTGGATGTGTTTGTCATTGACATCTCTTTACATGGGAATGCCAAGGGAAGTTTATCTCCCCCATCCTGGGTATAATAAAGACCAATAAAGAACTTAAAAGTCTAAAACCAATTGCTTGGTCTTTAAAAAACAGTCCTAATCTTTGAAGGTGAGTTGAGGAAGAACAGAAACTTGGTATGGGACCTCAGAACACAATGGAAAGAACAATGGTTTTAAAAAGGTATTTCAGACAGATGTTTTCTATTTAAATTTATTTTAGCAGCAAACATTTACTGATTGCAATTACCACAAACTATTTTAATTTCAAAATAAGTGAATTACAAGGAAGAAGGTTTTACAAAAATTACAAAAAAAATGTTTTGGGTTTTCAAACCTCCAATACACAACACACTTAACAACTGGACATTCTGCCAAACCTACAAACCTATTGATCTATGTCATGATATAGCCAAGCTAGCTCAACATTATAATCTTGTTTCATTAATAGTAAAATATTTTATATGTACACAAAAGTACTTTTATATGTACATAAGAATTATGCATTTAATAACACTAAACATTAACAATAATCACAATGACAAATAAACATGTTTAAAAGTTAAACATGTTTAAAAAACGTTGTGGGGACGATTAATTGGCAACGACTGGCTTTTAAAATCTAAGACTAAAATCTTTAGACAATACACAGCATAACTTTATCTGCAGACTGTAAACAACAGACTAATCTTAACCAAATTAGGTTTAGCACGATTAACGATGACCAAAATACATTCATAAACAGCCTGAAAATGTCAAGTGTGTCTTTGACTAAAGTTGCTTAGAAAGTATTTGTATTTAATACAGTATTTAATAGAGTAAGAATGTTACAATAGCAAAATAAGCCCTGTATGTACATACTATATATTTTTACACATTTCTTAGTAGTACACAGTACCTACATAAACACACAGTAACTTAACCACTGTAAAGAGTATGTGAAACTAAAAAACTCCTAAACTATCAAAGTTTAGAGTCTGTTGTCAGGACAACGATGTGACATCATCTCATAAGCGTGTGGTCATCCTTCTTCTAAAAATATTTGCCAGTTTTGTTTTCTTAGACTGACTGCTTGAAAAAAAGAAGAGGAACAATAAAACAATCAACATTAAATAGATCTAACAAATATGACTTGTGTTTAACGTTCTCATAAATTCTTACCTTTTGGTTTCAGGGTTAAGTGTTTTTGTTCTTCTGAGTGAAGCGACTTCTAGCTTCTGGATTTTAGTTGTTTTTTTCCGTTCACCTTCCAGTGCCTGAGGTGACTATGAACAAACAGAAGGATTAATTAACGATTTTAAGAGTTAATGCATTCATTGAATTCATATATTGAATGTATGCTTTCAATATACACATTTCTATGCTACTGTTCTATTAATATCATTTTTTACTTACAGTTTCCTTGCTGTCAGGTTCCTCACATAAAACACCTGCACAGGATTCATGCTGGGCGAATCTTGCCCTCCCTGTGGGAGAATCAGCATAAGCTATGAATCACTTGAATCACCTCCATGAATAACACTGCTATGAACCAATTTCATGCCTTTGGGAATCAGCATAACAACAATTCATTGCTTCTTTCTGAGTGTGAAAGTGAATGACAATCAAAACACAGAATAACTGCTATGAATAACTAGGATATCTGCCCTTAAAGCCATACAAATCCATATTTAATTTCCAAGGGGGTTTTAAAAAGGCTTCTGGACTCATGAGATAATTGTTTAAAATATAGGTTTTATTTAAGCATGCAAAAAGTTTGTTCGTCAGTAAATACTCACTGTGGCGGCCTACAGTTGCCCAAGTGTCAGACACAGATCTCTGCTGAAACACTGCAGGTTCCTTTGGAAGATTTGATACGCTGGTCAAAACTTCATGAGTCTGAATTTCCCATCTTTTCTTTGCAGGATAGTTGATTTCGTTCTCTTTGAGGTGTGCACACTGACAAAACATTTAGTCAGTGAGTTATTGCACCACAAATGTGTAGTTTAAGTTTACAGGAAACAATAAAAGACCATGTCGACACCTGACACCATATTTGTCAACAAGACAAATGAGCCTGGCTGCAGAACACAAAACGGAATGACTTGGAAGTCAAATAGGAAAGCAACTGTTGGACTATATATCAGTGTCTCTTACCTCTGTTTCAGCATGTTGACTCCTAAGGATCTCTATGTCCTTCTGGAGGCTGTTGTTTTGTTGCTGTAGCTTTGCCATGTTTTCCAGCATCCTGCAGACTTGCTCCAGGTAAAGCAGCCCTGGAGACAGTTTATCTAATCTCCTTTGCTCTCCTTCTTCAAACTGTTGAGACAGACAGATCATGACCTGTATTCATTTAGAATCCCATAGCTGGGCTCAGTACACATCACATAATCTAATTTAGTGGGATATAAAAGGCAAAAGCTATTTTAAGAACATCATTCCTGCTATATGGAATGTAAACCTAATCTCTGCTTTAGATATCTGTGATCTTAGTCTTAAATACAATCTGAGCAGTTTTGTGAACCCCAGCCCTGACAATACAGAAGCCAACATGTTAAAGTCTCTTAAAAAAGTGACAATTGCTAAAATTATGACTGAGATTATTATTAGAATTATGAAACAAAATTCCTGAACACTTACTGCAGCTGTCATTTACAGTAAACACACAGGTTGGCCCTTTATACCACAAACCTAGGGTTATGTATACATGCATTCATGTAATATGAATGTTACATAAATATTACAGCAATAACCCCATTACCAGCTCTTTTTGTTTACATTCACCACCAAGTTGAATTATGATATTTCCTCATGCTGTAAAAATGTTGAAACATGTTGAGCACAGATCGTTCTTCGGCAGCATTCCCAACCCCCTCAGATTCCTTCAGAACCTGCACTGGCATCATTCCAGTCATTCCGGTCTCACCTGAACCAACCAGTTCAGTCTACAAGCTCTAGTTCAATGTCTCAATGACACAGATACAGACACTCATGACAGAGTCTCCAGTAAGGACAACACCTTTACTACAGACAGTGTCATGAAAAGATGTCTAGACATTCCATGTTTGTGAATGTGTTGTTTGTGCATACCACAGTAAGATTAAAATGTGTGTATCAGTTTATCGGTTTGCTTATCATGTCCTTGAGCTAGTCATAAAATATGAAACATAAGGATTGCACGTTGTTTCTGACCGTTATGTCAAAGTTTAAGTCCTTTTGCCCTTGGCCTTCAAACCTATGTGCCGCAATTTACCTGAAAATTATTTTATCATTGTTTATGTCAAAGCTGTATGTTGATGTTTTCTCTATTGCTTACACATCTGCTTTGTGTAAGAACACTCTTATAAATCATCACCAATAATTTTCCCTCAGTTGTTTTTAAAACAGGTGGATGTCAAGGCACCAAACGCAACTAGTTCTTGTTGTGTTGTAACTGATTGCAACATTCCTGTTACAATATACAGAATGGCCAATAAAACTGAAGCAATGTTTTTTGAATAAAGAAATTCAATTATATTTGTGTGGCTGCAAAAGACTTAAATACTTTGAGTCATATGGACTATTCGTGTTGTTTTATTGGTGGAATAAAGCTGCATAAAGATGTTTTAGACAAAACTGAAACAAACCAATGAAACAAAATCCTTTGGAAGGTCCTCCAAATAATGAAGGAATTATTACATTTTCTCTTTTCATTATACAGTTAATTATGATGCATTTACTAATAATAACCTTAAAGAAAGTAGACACTCACCTCCAACTGGCTTGCCACTGGTTGCCCATATTGGTGTGATTTGAGAAGTCTTCTGTAGACCTCTGCTTTTTTGTGATCTGAAGGTTGTGAATGAGTTCTTCTTGGACGGCCGTGTACTCTGGAACTGGTACCAGTGTGACAGCTGGTTGGAAAGGAGGCAGTGTTACAACGGTGTCGTGGGCCAGACGGCCTGCTTTCTGTCTGGTACAGAGGTTCTTGCTTTGTGACATGCCCTGAGGTTATTTCTGCTCGTGTCAAAGCTTGATCTACTGTTAGATATGTGTTTCTCTGAGCCACAGAGCCAAGAGAGACACATGAGGATGAGGAGGAGCGAACAGAAGTAGCTGGAGATGAAGGTGGAACATCATCTTCCTCAAAGCCATTTCCTGGATGTGAGAGGTGAGCTTCCTGATGAGAGTGGCATGGTCTAATCAGACTGGCCGTCTCAAATCCAGAGTCCTCTGATTCGGATTTGATGTGTGATGGTGGTACAGTATCCCTGGAAAGAGAGTCACTTCCAGGAATGTCAGATCTATCCACACAAGTTACTGCCTGAGAGTGTAAATCCAAAGAGCTTTCTGTCACCCAGCTCTCAAAGAGATTCCCAAAGTTCCTATATAGATTCATTGATTTTAAATTCTCGTTCTCCCGGTATGTTATTTGTCTCCTCGGGCTGTCGTCTGGACAAGCAAATCTTCGACACCTTGACTTTCTCATAACTGAAAAACCTGCAGGAAGTCAGTTTGTCATGTTGAACTAAAAACACCTTTCAAGGGCCGCCCACATTCCGACTCCTATGCTTTTCAATCACCCTCAGACAACTGCTATGCTTCTGTTACTGTTCCCAAAATCCTTAACTCATGTTAGCTTTTTGATCTGTCAAGATATGTTATGAACATGATGAAATGTTAAGTTTCAGACCGAAACTGTCAATACACTGAAAAGTTAAAGTCAAGACTCAAATTATCAAATTATATACAACGTTGTATTGTATCAAATTATAGCCATAGATCATGTGAAATGTTGCATGTTGGTAAACATACAAGAGAAATGGATATCAATTAACTACTTGTGACCAATACTGTAACATAAATACTGACATTCAACATCAAACCAATAACTTATTAATAACTTACTTATTTTTCTGTTATCCTCAAGCCACAGAAGGTTTCGTTTTTGCTCACAGCTGTCATGTCTTTAAGATTTTAAATCGGTCACACAGGCAACACAAAATTAATCCTAACAGCTCCTGATAACATACTACTGTCTTATGAAGTGAAAGGTTTGGGCTGTGCAAAAACACAATAGCTTTATTAGCCGTAATCTGTTCCTTTTGTGTTGTTATCCTGTGTCTGACAGCCATGGACTGGATGCTTTTTGGAATCAATAAAGTTCCTTTTTTCAGCTAAAACTCATCTTTTGGGTTCTACTGAAGAAAAAATGATTGACCTACACCTTGGATGGTCTATAATAGATTTGGGATGAACTATCCCAAAAATTTCCTTTCAGAGTCACATTATATCTAAATATAGTATCGGAATGAACACACAGAAAGTAGGACAATTATGGAGTCTCATTCCTTGCACAGCTATGCAAAATCTCCTGGTATGAACCATGCAAAGAAAGACACATTCCTGACTATCACTCAGCATTCCTGTCTCTGTAGGAAAAATGAAAATGTTTATTTGCAGAAAAAATGCAGACCACAAATAAAAGCATTAAACAGAAAGCATACATACATTAAATAGATTTCTGTGAGGATGCACAATTCAGTGTGTTCAGGTTTATATTACATTAATACTTGTTGTGATTAGGTTTATGATACCATAGCATTATAATACATATCTAACTATTTGTTCACATATGAAAGCTACCACAAGCTAAATGTGTTTGAAAATGTTCCCGTTACACTGAACTGCTCTGTGTGGTAAATGCATTTCCCCTTCTATCCACAAGAGGCTGCAAAACACCTGCAAAAACATTGTGTGTCGATGAAATTATCAGGTAAACATTTCAGTGGTAACGCTGACTTTAAACACCTGCCTGCATTGAACAACTGGTGATGGAGCAACGACTTGTTTTATTTATTTTTAACCCATGCAATACAACTGGCGACATGCATTTAGATTGTACTTTTTTGTATTGGTTAATATAGCAACACTTATTTTAACACACTTTTAAAGGCAGTTTTTCACGATAACGAGAAGACACCATAGGCAGCGTCCTGTGTATCTTCACCTTGACTCCCTCACTGGCAACCACACAACACTTCACTGTCTGCTGAACCTGTTGCGTGTTGAAACGATCCTGCCAGCGGGACATGGAGAAGTTTCCACCGAAATTTAGCAAAGTTTTGGTGACACCCGACCCGCAATACATTCCAGGGTAAGTCTGTAAATTGTCGGTGTATTTGTTTGATGTAAACGTTTATGCATGTTTATGTCTTTGGCTGTGTAAATAAATAAATAATTACACAGAATAAATAAACATTGTAATGTAAGTGTAAAGCGTTTTATTTTTTGATGATGAAGAATAACTGCGCTATCCCTACTACCTACCAAAAAATGATATTTTAAATATTGATTTGACTCGAAATTATTTTATTAAATAGCCAGAAAGATATTGTGTGGATTGCTATGAGAGATATATAACATTTTTTTAAGGTGCAGTTTAAGTTTAAGAATTTTTAAGTTTAAGTTGTAAGAATTTTAACAGCGTTCATATATGCAATTCAATGGATATTATAGAGAAATATCATAACAGATTATCTACTGACGGTTGTGTATAGGTATGCAGGCTACTGTCCTCAGCTCAAGTATCATGTGGGTCGGTCATACGGTCAGCTAACAGCACAGCTCCTGTCCTCTCCTGAGGTGTCTCACTCACAGAGACTGGTGCTCCATACGGGACGCTTCCCGTCCACAGAGAACGACACGGGCCCCCGCGATGAGATCTGGAGGGGCCGGCGCGGAGGGAACAGGAACCTGGAGAAAATGATACCAGGATATACAGGTTATGATAATACTGGGGGTTTGAAAGGATAATTATTAAGTCTGATGTATGGGGCTGGAATACTTGATTCTGGTTGGTCAGCATTCTGTGATCAAATAATACTAACATATTACAAATATTATAGTATAATTTACTATAACGACTGTCTGACTTAAATTACAGTACTGTATTAGCAGAGGATGTTTATGTAGAATGTCATAGAAAATGTGTGAATCAATGTTTCTGTTCAACTTGGCGTCTGATTTACATAAGAATTAACATGCACAATATCTGTGTGTTGTGCTTTAAGGTTTTGTACCAATGCATCAAAACTATTTCAGCCAGACATATGCAGAAACCTGTCGAAAAGCGCTATCACAATTCAACCAGGAGCAAGAGAGGAGACTTCGTACAGTCTCTGCTGACCTGCCTTTTTCCATCAACAACAGTGTCCCAGACTTCAAAGTAAGCTGTCACACTCATTTTACCTTCCATTCACAGCTCCTCTGTGTTGGGTCACTCTGTTTAATTATACATGCTAAATATCTGGTATCAAAGCAGGTTGAGTGTCACATGTCCTGTGAATGAAAGGGATGTTACCAAACAGGCTTTTCAAATCAGGACCACAATGATTAAGGCAATTAATGTCCTGTTGTGTTGCTACAAGCTAGTCCTCTGATTGACAGTTTGTAATCACAAATGTTCCACAGGTAGATAAACATGCTATCCCTCTGCTTAGGGCCTCAAATTGGTTGTGATCACATGAAACATTAAAACCAATGGCATCAGTTCATTATTGAATTGATATTAAACCTGATGTTAACAGTTAAAAAGTATGTATACTACATAATCAATATACTGTATGTTGTCTAGTTTTAGAATAGGACCATAAGCTAATAGCTGTCTCTTGTTGTAGCCTAGAATGTTAAACACTCCTCTGATTGCCATATCTAATAATCCGGTCCCATACCAATCCCCAAACCCCTGGAATCCACAACGCTCTCCGTACCTTATGGAGGACAGCAGTCCACATAAGTATTTCATCTCAGGTGAGCCAGAGTTTAACCCAGAAGCTTGCAGTTTTTTACATGTTGCCTCAGAGAAATGAGGTGCTCATATCTCAGTGCTTCTGTAAAGAAACTTCTGTGAAGTATAATGTAACATTTTTGTATCCAGGGTTTACTGGTTATGTTCCAAAAGCCAGATTCCTTTTTGGGAATGGATATCCGATCATCACAAACAAGGCACTGATCCAGTTTGGTAAAGAAATTAAGACGGATCAAAGCTCCCCCAGGCTGCCAGAGGAGGAGACCACTGGCTTGCCTCAGATCTCCACAATATACCCCTCCAAAACAGGTCTCCTACCTTCCTACACAGGGCACATTCCAGGTATGTGAAAGTACTTGATTAAGACATAGCTGATTATGCTACTATTCAGATTGCTGTCAATGCTGTCAAATAGATTAACTGTTAATTTGTTTCTTCGTGTTAACAGGATACAGATATAAATATGGCCAAACATTTGGGCAGCTTACCCATAATGTTCTGGGTGTTGTTGGAACACAAAGGATAAAGAGTGGATAACAGAATGTGCTGAAGAATCAGTAATGCAACTGAACTCAGTTGTCACACATTACATCAAAAGAAAATTGAAGTTACATGGATAAACACCATGTTGTATCAGTTCAGTTAACATTAAATGAAACCCAGCATAGCAACTCACTAACTCTGCTCAGTAAATCGATATTCAATACCAAATTAAAAAACCCCAACACACCACCCATGGTTCATACCCTGGTACTCTTATGGGGCACCAAATGCCACCTCCCCTGCTGTCCAACCCGGTCCTGGCCCAGTACACTAGTACATGTTTAACACCTAACAAGCGCTGTACTTGAATATATTACAACAGGTCCTGAAATTCAGTGCGAGTTATTAAATGTTTTTTTCTTTCCCATACGTTTTGTGCTAATAATCCAAGAAATACCTGTGAATGTTATTGAATGTCTGAATGAAACCACACAGATTACTTTTTGTTTCAGAATGAATTAAAATTAACTAATGGTATATCATTATACTGCAAATATATAGCTTGTGACCAGATTTTACAAACTATTAATTTATTATTAAAATTTAAAAAGATATGTATAATATATTTTAAAACAAGATCTAGTATCTAGACAGACACATACACCAAAACACACAATACTGATATTCAAGACAGAACAAAACTTTATTTTCAGAAGGATCTCACCAGGCACAACTTATAATAACTTAATATCAGACAATAAGAAAAATCACTGCTACCTAAAATCTCTCCCCCTCATAATCAGACCATTTTCTTCAATAATATTGCGTCGCACTGACGGTCACTAAACAGCAGGGGTCAGACTGTGGCAAACATTGCATCACTAGTCATGAACAAATACCACAACTTACCTACTCCTGCAGCAGAAACACACAATGAATCTACAGTACAGTACATCTATTCCGCATGCATATTCACCTAAAAAAAACTGGTAATGCCTAATAATTTATTGTGCAACAATGCAGTAGAACCAGCAAATGTAAATGACTTAACTATTACTGAATTATTATTGTTATCATGCAGTGGAACACATCATTTATGTAAATTTGTGGAAATAAACCAAGGGGAAAATGTGCTGCAGGAAAATGTCCTTTTTATAAAGTCAGAGTTCAACCACAGCAGATTTAACAAATTACTTTGACAATCAATGTCCTGAGACAGATAAAGTGCAGGAATCCATTGAAAAATTCTTATTGGGATCTCAGTTCTAGTTATTGTGCTGGCAGAAAATATTCTTATACCCATGTCATTCATTTAAGTTATAAATGTATTCTAAAAATATTTATCATTACGTAATGGCTTAAAATTCAATATTTCAGTATCTTTTAAAATTGTAAAGCATCATTCCACCTGGTATCCATGAATAAATATGAACTTTAGTGTAAAGAGTGTGTTGAGTTGCCATATTATACAATAATAATAAATTATTTTGTAGACGCTTCTTACTGTAATGGATTATTTGTTCTTTTACTACAGCTCAGTATATGGTCATTATTTACTGTCAACTTAAGGAGTCTCTGACCATGTTCCTGTCCACACCGACTGTGCCACCAGATCCACTTTTGATGCACCAATCTTCAGCCAATCTGAGGGCCGTCTGAAAAAAGACAAGCGTAGAACCAAAATCAGGACAACAAAAGCGACGCAAAATTGTAAAGAATTATAGCTGGTAACATACCAACCTTCTTAGACTTCCACTATTGTTCTTTTGTGTCCTTTTTGGCCCAACTGGGGTTCCACCTACAGAACCGAAGAGCCTGGCCAAACATGGTACACTCAAGGATTTGTCCTCCTGAGACCTCGATGAAGGTCCAGGAATCATATCATTTTTCATTCCAGTTTCTTTTTCTTCACTCTTATGTGTGCCGTCAGAACAGCAGACCACCGATTCGCATTGTGAAGTGGGTGTCTGGTTGAGCCAATACCCACTTCTTACCTCGTAACTTGAGATATCACTCTGACCTGTAGGGCTCCTGTGGTTCTTCTGAAGAGAACTCATCTGAAGGACCTGAGCTGACTGGGCAAAAAGCCTGTGGGGCAAGGGAGCACTTTGGTATTGCTTCTGCTTACTTTGAAGATGTGTTTCAAGTGGCACATCGAGGTCAAAGGAAAGAAGGGAGAGTGGATGCAGCAAAAGCAGCAGCTCCTGAAACAGTGGACCATATGCTGACCCCTGGGCCAGAGCCAGGAAACCCCATGGGTGATAATGGTCATTCACAATGTCTTGAAAGTAAATGTGTATAGTAAGTAACCAAATATTGGGAAAGCACACAGACAAATGCATCTTCTCAAAATATCTTAATACTCACCTACACAAGTGTATAAATAACGAATCCAGAAATCCAAAGCATGCAAGCTAAAGAGCATAATGTTCATTAGCCTACTGTTTTGTAACACAGCATTTTATGAGTATGTTCAGAACCTACTTTAGCAAATCCGTGATGAAGACATAAAGCCTCATGCTGTGACTTGTTAACCGGGAATATTTCTTTACTACAGACACCAAGCTGTCAGGCATCTGGGCAGATGAGCCTGAGAACAGAGATGTGTTAGCTTGTGTTAGTTCATAAGCTGTACAAACAATGACCTCACACCTGATTTTTAGAACCAAATCTGATTGGCTCCCACAGACCTGGTCGGGCAGTGGCCTCTATGACATTCCATAGTTTGTTGGGTCTCTGTCCAATGATGAAATCCAGTTTATAGGCTTTCAGACCATCCTGAAGTATGTTCTGGATTGCAGGGCAGAGGTGTTTGAAGACAAGTTTGCCAATACTGGTACAAGGTGAACTATCTCCAAGTCTGATCTGAAAACAGGTGATAAGCGACACAATGATTTGCCTTCTGATTGAGACCTTGTATATCTTTATAATAACACAATACACCTGTATGTATGTATGTGTGTCAGACAGTTTAATTAGGACTCATGGGTAATACATGGGGAATTTCCTTTGTGCTCAGTAAAACATCTCTCTAAGATGTTTTGTCCCACTTTCCATTTTATACAAGGAGCAGCCTCTCAGCGTTGTTGCCTCCTGGGATTACCTTTTCTTCTGGTTCTTGTGCCGAGCTGAAATGCATCATTATGAGATCCACTGCCAAACTCACGGCTTTCAACAAACCTGAAGACAAGTAAAAAGAGATGAGTGGAGGGATGGAGGAGTGATCAGATGAGAGGGTGGAATTAATGAAACATTTGTAGCTGATTAACAGTGGTTCTGTACCCTCAACGTGCCTCAATATAAACATACATGACCATTTCTGATTGTTTCTTGATATCATACCAAAGATACCAAAGGACAACTTATTAAACTATAAAAAAGATCTTATGGAGCCTGTCATATAAATAACACATAGTAGTAAGGCGCACATTTGCATAGAAACACGCATACAAATATGCAGAGAGTGTTAGCCAATCCAAGGCAGAGAGAGTCAGAAGTAGGTCACATTTTCTCCTTCAGGGAAGCAGAGGCAGTGCTACAGAGATTCACTCTGTATTTCTGCCCTGTTTAAGGGAATGGCATTGTGGAGAGAATTGTATTGCTCTGTTCTCTTTATATTTATGCTTTTAAAAATTCTCTGTTGCTTAGCACTAGCGGTGGCAGTAGGTTTTATTCCCAACGAATGCAAGCAACTGAAAGAATGCATACCTTGAATGCAGCATTAGTAGATGCAGAGAGTCTGCCAAATGCATTCAAAAACCTGTACACACAGACCCATAAAAATGTATGCAGAATCTCATTACTTACTTTTCTTGTGCAGAAGATCAAACAAGAGAGTTTCTGAAGGGGCTTCTGGGGAAAGGCAGAACCCCTCTGGCGATCTATCAGTCATACAGCATGAGTCATCATGTTGATGTTTCTTTTTAACATCTGCAGAGTTGAGGAAGTGCACATCAGATATGTATTTATAGCAATAAACTAAGTTAAGAAAACAATAGCATGAACACCTACAAGGTGATCTCCTTGACCCAAGGTCATTGCAGATGTTGTTGCTGAATTCATCATTGGTGCACACCTGTGGCACTACTTTAAAAGGCCACAAGGATCTTCTCCCAGTTCCAGGTAAAGAGATGAGGGAAGTGATGGAGGTCAATGAGGTCACAGATGTAACGGCAGGAGAGGATCCATGTTGAGACAGGCAGGATATATTCTGGGGACCTGTGGCCAACAGCTCTCCACTGATTACTGGTGGAGTCGGAGTCTGAACAAGGTACACCTGCTCCGGAGGATAATTTAAATCTTGATTTGTAGAAGTAACAGACAGAGGGAAAGCTTCCCAAGAATGTTTTGGGATGTGTGTTTGGCTTGAGCAAGCAATTGGACTCCCCTTTGTTAGCTCTGGGCTATGAGTGTTTCTCAGTGTTGTATTTGTACTTATATCTGGACTTCTGTTCTTTAAATTTAAGGTTTGGTGAATGCGTCCCAATAGTTTGCATGAGTCATTGCACTGCAAACGACTGTAGGGTAAAACAGGACTTGACGTGCAGGTGGCACAAGTGTCTGAGTTGGTGGCTGCCTCAAGGGGGATGGTGGAGTAGATTCCAAGAAGAGAGGATTGCGTATGGTTTGGATGTTTCTTGCTTTTACAAGCAGCTTTAGATGGCCCAGGCTTGGTGTACTTGTGGCTGATGTACTGGTTTAGAAGGGACCCAAGCATCTTGTTCTGCTGTTTTCCTGAAGGTGTTTGAAGTACAAAAGGCTGGATAGGGAGAGAGGTGGGCCTTTGTGCTTTAGTGTATCGCACAACACCTGGGGAAGAGGAACATTCACCTACATACACAAAAAAGAATAAGTAAACATTGTTAGAAGGTTGTCTTCTACTATATATATCTTTACTTGATATATACTTGATATCTTTGTGCTTAGCCTTTAAAAGAGAGTGACTTTTTACAACTTAATTAATACAACAATCCCTTACCCTCAGGATTAGATGTTATGGATACTATGGCTGTGTCACTGGTTTTGGGATTTAATAATATGGTATTCTGGCCTATAGAATTTTCCTTCTGGAAGGAGAAGTTACAAGAAAAAAAGCCTGATGGAGCTTCTGTGCTTTGTTTCATACATGTTAAATCTCCATTTCCCTTCTTACATCGAGCAATTTCTGCAAATGAGGTGGCATGTTGCCCGGATTGAGATGAAGATATGTTTGTGCCTAGATAGCTGTGGCAGCTGTTTTGTAGTGCCCCCTGCTTTAATAAGGGAGAGATTTTTTCACTGCTAATGAAGCTTTGAGAGTGAGGAGTCTTGATGCAATTGAAGTCACTTGTTTTTGCATGTGCCATTTTCTCCTTTGTTTCTCTAAATTGGTCTTTGTTGTTCTGTCTAGTGTTCTTCCCTTCAGTGTGATGATCATCCTGGAAAAAGGACATGAATGATTGGATGAAACTTGGAAAAAAAAATCCTAGTACACCGCACCATTTTCGTAAATATGTCCATATCCAATACAACTATCATGAATATTAGTAGATTCACATAAATACAAACACACAATCGAATCAGTTTGTGGTAAATGTGAAACATACAAACATAAAATAACAAAACTTTTTTTGAATTTTTAGATTCAGAATTTTTTCCAGATTATTTGGTCTAAATCATCAACTTTTTAACTATTCTAATGACAGATATTAATATGTATATGCAATTATTACATTTTGTGTACACACTCTCAATATGTTCATCATTGTATATAGACCACAATGAATGCTGTCAATTTAAATACCTTGAGTTCATTTTGGTTACCCTTTGGCTTCTCATATTCCTTTCCCTCTGATGGTTCAAAGAGGAAGTATTCGGAGGGTGGGGAACAACTTCCCTGGCTATGAGTTTCAGAGAAACTAGTCAAGGGGGACCAGTGTGGGCTGGGTGAAGACTGGGACGACAGGTCACATGTTACCAGTTTATAGTAATTTTGGGTGGAACCTGCTAGCTGTGCCTGACTCTGCAGACACATAGTTAGGTCAGTAATTTCCACTGCTGAGAAACCATCAGAGTCATGTAAATAAATGTTGCTGTTTGGATCCACACTGGATGGGATAGAGGCTTCTTGTAACACTGAAATTCCTGGAGTCGCGGGAACTGCATTGTTGGTTTTGTTGTAGATGGCGCTGAAGTTGACTAAAACTCCATCAGAGCTGTTACAGGAAGCATCACTGATATAATCTGCTGGGTTTTGAGTCAGGGATTCAGAATTCAGAAGGTTCTCATTTTGAACCCAACTATCAGGTTCGTCAAGAGTATGACTGCTATACACCTCCTCATCAACCCAATCCTGTTCATCACATTCCATGAAGGTCACGGGCGTTCCTTTGTTGTCCTTGGAATCCTCACAACATGTATAGGTTTCCTTGGTTCTGCTGAAAGGGCTCATAACATAGTTTGGAATCTCCTGGCTATACAAAGAAGAACCAGCTCTGCATTCAGTGGAGTTTCCTGCATACACACTCTGGCCCACATTGAAACTCTCTTGTAGTTGTAGAGAGGAACCTTCATGGTACCTGTGCAAGTTGTCTCCATCAGAGTCTTCATCTTCCTCATCCTCATTTACCTCTAATTCTGGGATGAAGAGGTTTTGCCATCTGGGAGCTCCTCTGCAGGAAAGTGACTCTGTTGTTCTTGGAGGACTAGTTAATAGAGAGTTCTCTGAAAAACCAGAGAAGCGTTGGAGCATTGGGGACAACTCATACCTGCTGGAATTGTCAGAACCTTCCTTTAGGTCTGTTGTTTTATTGGAACTTGACTTGGAAGTACGATGTAGGCTACCATTTTCAAGTGCTTCCCTAGGCAGATTTCCCCTCTCAGGTAGAGATATACTGTGGGTTAGATTGAAAGAGCGGGGTCGTCTGGGAGTCTGTACAGAGCTATAAAGGTGCCACCCAACAGACTGGCCATGAGCTTCTGAGACGTGACACACAAACAAAGTCTCTCGTGACTTCGGTGAGATGTCCATTTTTTAAATGCCACATCAAGCATCAGTCACTTACAAAGCAGTGACATACAATTCCTGATGCATGAATGCAGACCTCAGCAGAACTCACGTAATCTCAGATGTCTGCATGATTATTTAAAAGACATCTGAAAAAAAAGTATGATTAAAAAGACATTATTTTGTATCATATAATTAGCATGTTATATTGTGTTATATAATCTAATAGTCATATTAATATACTGTATCATAAAATAGTATACAGGTTCTACAATATTACAAGGTAACCATAACTATTTAAAAGACTTTTAAAAACGGAAATTGTTACTTTATACATGCTGTCCCTAAAGAAAGATTTTGTTCATATTTAACTTCTGGAGTCAATTTTGTCCCTAACTATAGCACACATACATACAGCATTTTTATGTCATAATATGTAGAACATTTATTTTTCTCTTAACTTAAAAGACTTCAGAATCCTATTTTTAGTTAACAGTAAAATGACAGTCTTACTGTCAGACTCAGCATGGACAACTGCATCAACTCACCCAACCGTAATCCATCAATCTGAGATCCAGCACACAGTCAGTCTCACTCTGTGTGTACAGTAACTGGAGCAAACACAGCCCAATGCTCTGTGTGCAGAGAAGCTAAGCAATGGAAAATTAAAAGTAAAATTTCAAAGAGAAAGAAAATAGGTCAAATCCTTTAATGTAGTTCTCCTCGGTCACACTTCTATCTGTTTAACACCGCTCACACTCTCTCTTCCTATAGTACAGTGGTTCTGAGCCCCACACAGTCCTATAGCAACAGCATCACCGACCCCACTGAGCATGCTCAGTGGTTTGTTGTTGAGGGATCATATTAGAGGGGATGGCAGATTTGCCTCTGCTCTCAGCATGGGGGGACTAAACACTGATTTATATGGAAAACAGGCTTTGAAAAAGAAATTGAGATTTCCTTGGAGCGAAACTAATGTTTATAATCAAATAGCTCTCTCACACAGAAATGGTGAAACAATATCCTTGAGACTATTTTTAGAGTTTCTTAAAGGAATAGTTCAACCAAATAACTAATAACTAAAACTACACACTTTCTTCTATAAAAACCACAAAGGAAGATTAGGTATACTGCCTAAGTTTAAGTTGCTCTTTTCCAAACAATTATGGCGAATGGAGATCGGGGGATGTCAAGCTTAAATAACACAAGATAAAAATAAATAAATAAAAACCTTATTAAAAAGTTCTAAAACAATAATTCATACCACTTATATTCTATATTATGTCTATATTAAATAGACATAATAGGAACTATATGATAGGATAATAGAAACACAGAAAATCCATGAATCCTCACAAACATCAGGAAAAGTGGCTAAATCCTATAATCTCACGTTTTGTCAACAAGGCTGTGAGCAGCTCGTATGTTTGTATCCACCCCTATAAGCTTAACTGTGATAAACAACAACAAGCTGAGGAATGAGGAATCATTTCTAATAAACTAAGAACAAAGGGAGGAAACATAATAAAGTGATGCCTGGGACAGTAAAATGACTGTCCCAGGCATCACATTCAAAGTTAAATTTGGGGTCTCAGAGCTTGAGAATAACTGTACTGAACTACTAAAATTATTTTAAGATGTGCTTACAGAGTGGTAATAACAACTAACCTGGATTTTGCCTCAAAACTGATTATTATCAAAACCACAATAATGGCCTGGCTACTGTAACAAACGTATTTTTTATTTATAGTACCCTGTTTACCCAAGCAAAACACTAACAAACTGAAAGAATTTAAAAGGATAACATTGAAATGAGCAAATAGAATGAATATTTGTACAATGAACATTTACGTTACAAACTTTTCTTTAACAAATTATTTTTTGACTAATTTTTTAAGACTTTGGGAGATGTATACAGTTACAGATTTACAGATATGAAGTATTGTTCAACCCTCACTGATTCTGTAGCGATTTTCTGAAAATGTTTTGTTTCAATCACTAATCGAGGCACATTTGTATTTTGGTACAAAGTCAGATTAGAGTAAAACAACTGTTTACATTATTACAGATATATAACAAAAACTAAGCAATATAAATGGAACATTAATGAAAAGACTTTATACACAGATTAAGTGCTTGTATAGAACTCTGTCTCAGTGTTTGAACTACAAAATACCAGTATAAATGTTCTTAAGCATTACAGCTTTTTGCCAAAGTCTTCACTATTGTAAATAACTTAAAATATCCTGTTAAAACACACATTTAACTGCCAGTGTATTCTGGCATCATGAAGTGCTAAAAATGTTTTTAAAAGTATGGTGAAAAATTAAAAAAGAAAAATTACACAGAAAAGCGTAAACATTCTTTGAAGATATACATTTACAAAAATGTTAAAGTTCTACAAAACCAAGTGTTTAAATACAATTGCAAACTTTACAATCTGTTCCTGTAGCTCTTTTGGTAGAGCATTTTATTAGCAGAGCAAAGGTACGTATAGCTTGAATGCACTGTAAGTCTGATAAATGCTAAAATGTTAGAAGTTTGGATAAAGCTCCTAACCCAATTGTTGGGGAATACAAGAAAATAACAGAATTAGTAATGACGTAACAGGAAGTTTAAAAGGAAGAAAAGTGAGACTTGTAAAATTTGCATTATTTATTTATGAATGACTCTGGCTCATATGATTCTGACCCACTGTTTGTGGATTCCAGAAATAAGTGTGACATTACACCTCAGCATGACGCTCCGCTGCAGCTGCGCCGCTGCATGCCACAGCTGTGACTCATTCCACACATGCGCTGCTGATGATGTCACACTGTTAGCCGGCTGAGCGCCGGCACAACACCTCTGACAGTCTGAATCCACATTTGGAGCAAAATTACTGTTAATAGCAAACATGTTGTAAAAGAGTCACCATAGCCAACTAAAAGATAAAGATCAGATGGTACTGTTAGGGAAAAAACTTACCTTTATACAGTATATTTGTACAGAAGAAAGTTGTGATGAAAAAGAATTAGACATAAAGAAAGGCATATAAAGAAAAATATCTTATCTACAAATATCTTAAATACAAATATCTTATTTGACAATGAAAAAAATTGTTAATATTTTTCTTTAGTATATGCTATTGTTAGCTTAGCAACATGCTAACATCAACCTTTAACCTTCAAATTTTATTTAAAATTGTGAGTTGAGTTTACTGTACATTTTGTAAAATGATATTTTTGGCATGCAGTAACTTGTGAGGTTCCATTTCAGGTAGGATGCTGCCTTAGAAGACAGCTGCCTATGGAGACAGATATCAAAATGACTTGCTAGGTTTTGGGGCAAAAAAATCTTTGCCTTTGGATAATCTTTTAACCAGACCGGGGCCGTTAATTAACAGTCTGTACTCACATTCATGTCCTCTACCATACAAGACTTTTAAACTTTTATAAGTCTGCTGTTCACCATGACGGCATCATCTCCTGAAGCTAATCACATCTTTCTCCTGGCGTTTCCTAAATGTTGTAGCAGAATAAAGACTCTTAATGCAAAAATGACTTGATCCATTTGAAATGATTCACAGTATAAAAGCAGATAGAGAGAAATGACACTCACACAAGCTCCTCTCATACCTCTGCTGCTGTGTTGGTGGCCAAATATCTCTTTCATCTTTTCTCCTACAGGAATAACAACGTCCTCTGCCGTCTCTGTGGGGCACAGTAACAGTAATGAGAACTTCATTATAAATTAGTTTGATGATGTTTGTTGTCTCCCCATCACAACAGAACATTTAATGTTTTGGATGCTGGTATCTCCTGCAGGCTGTAACTAAATTGATTAATTCTGACTAAACCTTGGTTTCTATTACAGTACTTTAATATTTTCTTGATTAATGATAATGATTTTATTAAAGCAAAAGGGCACCATTCTTAACAACACCCTTTAGTCTTAATCCCATTATAGCAATATAGCACAGGCTCTCAAACAAACAACCTGAACTTTTATGGAAATTCATGCTGGCCTAAGCTGGTCTTTCCAGTGAGTGAATGAGTAAACTCACCGTTTGCAGCACAGATTTTGATATCAGCTTTGGCATGTTCAATGGTCTGAGGAACACCATCTTGAAGTTTATCCTCCACTGCAGAAGCACCAAAGAGCTGCATGCACACATACCAATGCAGTAACATAAGAGATCTTCTGATCTATGGCTCCTGCCTGGCAGATTATAAACCTCTGGAGAGCCCAGCTTTACTGCCTCCACCAACTTGTGGTCATAGAAACAGAACTTAGGTTCTGCCAGCAGATTCTAGAAGTCTTTTTTTTCACTCCTTAAATAAGAAAGTGATAGTTTTGCACAGAAGAACACAAACTATTATGTATTACAAAAATTATACCAAGACAAGACAGCAAAAGATATAAAGATTTTGTTTGTAACAACTAGTCCTGGTCTTTCCTTTAGCTTTAAAAGAATATATAAATGTTTTGGCTCTTAAGCAAACAAAGAGTTGAGATGTTCCATCTAAATATAAAGCGTTACATTCCAGTGCAAACCCTCTGAGCTCTTACCATAAGACTTCCCACTGTTGGAGCACCTGTTGAAGGTCATGATGTTTTGGGTCAAGGTTCTGCTTGACCTGACCCAACCCCTCGCAGAGGGGGTCAGCCTTGCCTGGGCTGGTGTGTTACTCTTTCCATGATACAACATTACACGATTTTGGAGATGAACAAGACAATATTTATCTATCCCCATTTAACCCTCACAAAAAGACACCAAGGCAATTGAAACATTTAAGATACTTTATGTATAAAGTTGTTTGTTGGAGTGTGCACAGACATTTAAATAACACATTTTTGTTGCCAGTGACAATACAAAAAAAAACTAAATGTCAAAATGTGAAGTAAATCTATTCAGTCCTGTACATATCAGACTTATGATTATTATCAACATTGGTTCAAACGTTCACATGGTTAAAAAAATTACAAATGATAAGTGTGATAACGTTTTACGAGTTGGCACAAGGAACATGTATATTACAAAGAGTGATAGGTACCTCCTACGATACAGTCCAAACAACTGCTGGTCTAAGAACAGTAGCAGTACTCAAAAGTATGAAAGTGACACAAAGTTCGAAATACAGAGAAATAAATAACAGTTCTACAATCATATAATGATTGGCAATATCAACATACATTTTAAATGTTGGCAGTGTTTTTGTGAAATACATTAGTTTTAACACAGAAATTTGGATTCACAAGGTGAGACTTTTTACGCAAGCAACAAAGTAGGGCAAATTGCTACCATATTTTCCCCCAATTTTTGCAGTGTGAACGGTCTATGCAAAAACAAAAGCACAACACAAGTATGCAAAATTCTTTAACTAAAGAACAGAACAAAACAAATCAGTCAAAGAGGAACAATGTACAACCAGTGTTGCTGTGATCAAACAGTAAAACTAAGAAACATAATGACTTCAATGACTTCACAGACTAAATCACTTATTGTCTTTAAAGGACAAAGAATAGCGCACATATTAAAACAATTTAAATAGAAAATAAAATAAGGCCTCTTTGAAATTAAATAATACATTTAATCACTTTAAAACGATCAATGATCTTATCGTTTTTCACACCCAACGGATTTAACAGCCCTTCCAGTTAATATATAATTCACATATCGATAAACTATACACCCATAAACAAATCTATTAAGCATTCACGGGTTTATACAAAGTCACATAGCTAAATCATGACTATTATAGCTTCAATACTGTTCGATACTGTCGCAGGTGAACATGTGACATCATTCTAGTATGGAAAAAACGCTCACGCGAGAGCGCATATGCGAATTTAATGTTGTTAACGCCACCTCGCCACAGGTGGTCAAACTCGGTGACTAAAGGTCACCTGATGGTCAAACTCGATGACTAAAGAACCACCTCGCATTTAAAACGAATGCTTTCAGATGCCTGGTGCATTCAATGCGATGAATCTGGCCTGAATGTGGCTGGAGAAGTGTATGAACTAGTTATTTGGTCTTTGTGATAACTTTCACTCATACAACACAACAATCCACAACACCAACACACACTGTCTCAAGAGCCACACTCACAACTCTAATCATTACATTTGTCTTCAGCTTGACACATTCACAGCATCAACTTAAGGCAATAAATGCATCAAAAATAAGGGTTGCAAAAAGAAAAGTGCACAAACATGCAAGGAAATGCTGTACACCACAAACTACAGATGCTAGCTGACTGTTGGCCCCCACGCAGTGCACCTACTAGCTGCAAAGTCTGAATCTTCTATTCAACAATTGTCAACAATCAAAATAACAGACTTGTTTGTTATGATGACGATTGAGAAACAGGTTGTAGTGTTGTGTAGGTTTGTGTTGATCATCAGATCATGAAACACTGAAAATGTCTTTCCAAAAAAGACACTATTTTGTAAAAATAAAGTAGGTTCTTAACAGTAGAACCCATTGAAAAGCCTCATATTTAGTTATTAAATTATAAGTTTCACTGTCAGTTTCTTTGTGACCTGATATGCAAGTGTTTCTCATGATACATTGATGGGCAAGAAACACAATAATTGTTGAATCTGTTTATGCCATTAAGAAAAAAACCTTCATTTAACAGAAGAAACATCTTGTGCCACTGTAATCTTGAGGTGGCGCCAGTGAGCAGCAAAACTCAATAACGGTGTGGCACAGAAATGTGATGAGTTGACATTTTGTCTTTCATGTCCATTTAACTTTTTTATGTGACTAAGTGTCCAGATCGTCTCCTGCTGTCTTTCTCACCTGCCCTCCTCAGCCGAGCGAGTCTCAGACTTGAGTTTTACAAACTCTTTGGCCACCTCATCACCAGAGCGCTGGGAAAGGATGCGCATAACTGTGAGGCCCGTGTCGTCGATGTGTATCTGTGGGCCCAGAGGGCACCAGCAGGCGCAGCTGGCTCTTGGTGCAACATCACGCAGCTGTATGACGGCAACACCGACCACACGGTCTGCACGGCCGAAGCAGTAGTCCTTCACACACACCTGAAGCTCATAACATTCTGGACCGTCCTCATTCCCAAGAATACTGCAAAACAAGAAAGACAGAGAGAGACAGACAGAATTCAAAAACATTTATACCTGAATGTATATTGTGCACCTTTAAAAAGCAATAAATGCTTAGTCACCATTTTCATTAACGTCAGTAAGTCTATAGCTACAGCAGTATATTGTCTCTTTCCTTTAATGTCTTTAAGACCCATCCATCATTGCCAAAGCATCTATTTATTATCAACCTGCCTGTTTATTTCATTATTTAGTTTAATCTAAACTCTAAATCTATTTTCATGTTTGCTGGAACATAATGTTGCTGTTGCTGCTGTTTTATTGATGCTTAGGAAACATTGTGTGTAAAGCAATAATGTCAACAGATTTTTTGAGTGCTATTCTAAATCTGACTAAATCTGAAGACACAGGTAATGTTTAATGTCATGTTAACAATTGAGTCATTCCTCAACGGCTGGGTTTGTAACTCACAAATGGAAGGTCTCGTTGAATTTAGGCGCCCAGCTGTTGTTTTTGGATTTGGTGGTGAACTTGCGTTTTTTGTCGCTGAGATGAGGGCCGATCATGGTGGCCTCCACAAATGGCCGGAACATTCCAGAAGTCTGCCACTTTAAATCATTCGCCGCTACAACTAGTTGATGAGAAATGTAATTATCATAAAGAATTTGTGGAAAATATTTCTTATTTCTTAAATGAATAATAAAAAAGTTAAAGAAAATACCTTTCACAGTAACCTTGTGCTCTCCAGTGCCAGGGTGAGTGAAGAGATCAATCTGTATGGAAACTTCTCCTACTGGTTTATCAACTCCAGAACCTTCACAAAGAGAAAAAACAGAACTCACAGCAAAGCTTCTGAGATTAAATTAAACCTATTCATTTATGCATATATTCATTAAAATTTCCTCATTTTTGTATGAAAAAAAATTGAATATGAAATGCCCCCCATACCACCTGTTTTGACTAGCAAGTCATAGTTTAAAGCCTCTTATGCATTTTACTAAATATATAAAATCACAGGTAAGAGAATTGTGCTTGTCAACCCATTACACAGTGTCATTAAAGGTCCTATATTTTAACCTCAAACATAGATTAATATGGTACTAGCAGGACCACAGGACACACAGTAAGATTACTGTTGGTAGGGTTGGTCTCTTGGGTTTCAGGGAGTCTGTGGTGACCTACCCCTGGAGGGCTGTATTTTCTCACTAGGTGTAATCCTCATACCCTTCCCACTATGCACTGGGCAACGACAGAGGCAGAAAAAGCAGTGAAAGAGACAAGTCAAAGCTTTGTGGCACAAGAAACGTCAACACAGAGATGAAAAGTACGTGAAAAGTAGAAATTAGAAGGAAATAAGAAATACAGTTAAAAGTTCAAAGACAGCCAGAAGAATTCTTTCTCCAAAAGTACATAAAGAGTCCAGAGCGCAGCGCTATATAGCTCAATACTGACGCCTGGTGGTAACCGGAGACAACGCGTCATTACCTTGAGCGTGCTGAGAAGTGACAAACGTCTTGATGAGTGTGTCGGTGGTTTGGGTGTAAAGGGACAGCGCATGTCGCAGCGAGGAAAGTTCTGGACTTTTCTCCAGGAAGGCCTTTTTTAAACCGTTTCCACCAGCATGGAAGTATTGCTGAAGAGGTAAAGGAACACAAAGACAATAATTACAGAGTCAACAGGTTCACCAGATATCTGTGTGCTGGAGAAGCAGTTTGTGCCGTATATACCTTAATGGTGTCTAGAGCCACGTCCATCACTGCACACTGCTTGGGCGTCAGACTTTTAGCCTCACCAGACATGTGATCCTGCAAATCAGAGCCAAATAACAAGAAACTAAACAAACCAATACTGTATGTTAACATTGACATCAAAAAGGTAGATTTCTATTGGCCAAAGGTTCGAGTGTGCAAAACGAATTCACAATTATTATAGTAATTGAGGCCAGCTAGGATTCAGAGACATGCAGGTATAAACTTAGCTGAGTTCAATTATAGTGCTGGAAGACTGTAAGCTAACAGACAGGATATCAATACTATCCTACTTGTCCCTGAGCTGAGTCAATGCGATTATAGTCCAGATGAAATAAATAAGCCTGGGACTGAACTGTACCTTGAGTTTAGACAGCTGACCCAGATCTTTAGCTGCTGAAAAAATCGTTCCCTGACAGGAAGACAGCAAAGCATCAGAGCATTAGAGTGAATGGAGGAAGATTACTTACTTTACCTCATGTTGTTCCAAATCCTTAAGCTGTTAATTTACCATGGAACAAATTGAAAAATCTTCAGGAACCTGTTCTCCAAATGTAGCACACACTACTTTCTTAAACTTAACAGAAGTAAGCACTATATAACTTTCATTGTTTTCTAATGATCTTAATCAGTTTTCTAGAAATTTTCCACTGAAAACAACAGAATGCAGGTTTTGAAGGATATGAGACTAAGCAATAAGAGAAGTTTCAGAAAACATGACAGAAAACAACAATTTATTTTGGGGTGAACTGTCTCTTTAAACTGAGTAACGTCAAGTCTTACAAATGTATCGTTGCCTTGAGGAAGGATGATGGTTTTTTCGAGACTGTTCATCACGATCCTCCACAGCTCCTTCAAGACTCTCTTCAGGACTGTCTTCTCACACACTGATGCAAACAGCATCAGACTGTTTGCACACACACACACACACACACACACAAATGAGCAAGTGCTTTACATAATAACAGTTGTCTAAAGATCAGACTAGTCGCACTCACTTTGCATCCAGAAAGTCCATGAGTGGCCTCAGCATGTTATCAGAATCCACCTCCACCTGGTTTCGGTTGTTGGCATTCACGGGACCCTTGATCTGGTACAGCAGACTGGCCATCTGCCGCATGCAGTCGTCAATGCGAGTCTGGAAACTACAGCAGAATATTATGTTAGTATTTGTTGTACATTACAGCCTATTACAAATCACACACATAAAACAAACACTGACGTGTTTCCAAAGGTGCTGCTGAGCTCATCCAGAACATTGTTCAGCTTGACCTGCAGATCATTCAGAACATCACTGGCTTCTGTGTCCAGCTGTAAGTACAACACACACACACACACACACACACACCTTTAGTTGCAATGCAAGTGAAGGACAACAGTGTGACTCCCACAAATCCAACTGCTATTCACCTAGTGTACACACATATTCAGAGCATCACTGCTTCTGTGAAGGGGGGGTCACAGTTTAAAGGAGGTTAAATTGTACATGGTGTGAAGTGAAGGGACAGTGAAATCCACACTGTCCCGATGAGAGAAAACAACAAATGAGATGAGATAGGACAGCAACCCTTTGTTGTGATTGTTTATGATATTTTAAACACACACAGGGGCCGTATAGGCCACACCCACCTGTGTACCACCCACCGCCACCTTCAGAGGAAGCAAAGCAAAGGCATGTTTAACTCCCAAAGAAATGCAAACAATATCAAACACTAACCTCATAACTACATCTATGAGCAGAAATAAAAAGGAGGAGTTTCCTAGAAAACATTTCTAGTTGCTTTTAATGTCAAACGTGTCACTGCTTGGCATTACTGCTGGTTTTGTGGTGATTAGTACATCACATGCTTCCCTATGGAACTTAACACACATTGAACCCAGAACAGTTTTTAAACAGCTGTTAATTGTTAGCTGTTGTTGGAAGAGAGCACAAGGGTGTAAAAATATACTGCATATCTCACCTTCCTGTCCCTGTCTGTGTTGTCAAGCTATTCACAGATAAAGCAGAAAAATAAAAAACAACTACTTATCTCTTTTTAGAAACACAAAAATTAAGTATAAATCTAAACATCCTAAATATTAGAATGTGTCACAAAAGATTTAAAGGACATTTTAATGGCCTAGGACATTTAAAGGACATTTTAATGAGAAATGACTGAAAAGACTAGGTACACACCTTGTCCTCAGAAACATCCATCTATGGGCGGGGTTAAGAAAAAAAAGAACCTATCAAAAGCTGTCAGAGCTTACAAATTTGGTTTAATACTGTAAGTCCACCTATGACAGTTTTACTGTAAAAGACTACACAGACTAAACACACATTTCACAGTACAATTACAGCTTGGTGTTATTTTCACTGTGAGGCTGGTAATTGGGAGACTTGGGCAAAGGGTATGAAAACAATGAGACCCCCTTCCTCCCAAATGCAATATATTTCCCTATAGCACACAGACACTAAATGGAGTCAAAGTGAATCACTGTTAGAAGATTCCGGGGCAGGAAGTTCACACACAACTTCAGACATGGCTGGTCATTAAAGACTGATGCCTGCTGGCACTGGGACAGAGGGATTCTGGGAGATTTTGGGGTATAATGAATGAAACGACTATAGATCCAGCATGGATGAGTTCACTAAATCCCACCCCCATAACAAACCTCCTGTAACTCTTCTTCACACTCTTCCTCACTTTCATCCAGCTAGAGGAAAGAGACAGAAGCCAGGTCATAAGATTAGCCTTAAGCTAAATGTTTACAGGCTGCCCATACAAATACAAACCTATTTGTAAACCTTCCTGTGAGGGTGATAGTAACATAAGCTGTTGGGATGTTACCAGCAGGTGTCACCATTGAGTCGTTGTTTTAAAGTATGTAGATGTAATGCATTTAAATAAGCACGCATGCTGAAACAGATTCTTAACCATACGTCGTACCACGATCCTCTATTTTATAGGAACCAATATTATTGTCGCCAGTAGAAACACACACTCAACACACTTAATCCTTCACTAATCTGCTGGAGACACACATAGCTCAGCACTAGCAATCACTCTCTGATTTTTTCTGACCAGATAAAACCCCCAAAACAGCCCAAAGTCACCTGATCCAATAAGGTTACCATCAACATATTCTAATAGCACATTCAATACAGTACTACTATTATTATTACTCTTGTCTTTAGATTACGGTGCCAAAGTGTTCTATTATTTCACAATCTCTCGTTAATTCAAGCAATATTTATATGTAATGTAAACAAATCTTTTCCATCCTTCCAGAAGCACAAAATTATGCCATTACCTAGTCAGTTCCTAGTCAGAGTTGGTATTTCAGATCTACAGTAACACTACAGTCTACAGGACTGACTCACCTCATAGTCTTTTAACATCAACCTTATAACCACTAACAAAAATAGAGCAATGAGATTCTCTTCACATCTCATAACAATGCAAACTGTATGTACACATGAGTATTACAGGCTTCGACCCATCATCTCTACATACTCACCTCTTCCTCCTCCTCAGGTTCCACTATTGCATCCAACTTCATGTAGAAAAAATATAGTTAACAACTGCTCAGATCTTGAGCATCAAATCACATCTATTCTCAGGGACATCTACCAAACATACAGTAGTACCGATTCTAGAATGTTGAGTTTATTCTAGATACTGATTCTAGAACATAAGTGTAAAGACAAAGTAACTGATACTAATCGTTTTTGCATAAAGAAACTACACTAGTTTTTAAGACTAGAGGCTAGAGAATTCTACAGGTCTAATCATACCCTGGCTTCCTTTGTGGCAACCTGTGGACAACAGAATTAGCAGTGAACAACATGTGTGAAATGTGTCCAGTTATTCAAGTTGCACGTATCAGGCCTGATTAGACCAGCGAGCAGGATGCTATTTGTGTCAATAACATTTATGTCCCCCGCTGTCCCTGATGAATGAAGACAGGACAAACAATTTCTGGGCTTAAAGGTCACCTTGCACTGCTGTTGTCCTACCTGTTTAGCACCCATAGATTCAAACATCTTCTCAAGCTGGACACGCAACTGCTGTACATTATTCATCAAGACACATGGCTGAGAGAGAGAAAGAGAGAGATATATTAGAAAACATGGCAAGCTAGCGGATGTCAATGTTACCCATCAGGAGAGCAACTTACAATCTTCTCTTTATCACAATAGGATGGGAAGCTCTTCTTCAGAATAGCACTGTACTGCAGGAGAACCTTGTCAATGGTCTGTAAAGATATAGAATCAATAGCATCAATGATCAAAAACCAATTAACATTTCTGGAAATTTAGATCTGAAGAATCAACAATCTGTGGCAAGCTGAGTACTCAAAGCTCTGTGGTTGAAATCATAGAACTGCTGAACATCAGCCCAGCTCTCCACACATACAATGATAAAGATTCTTGAGACATATCTATGGGCTGGATATCAGAGAAACTTACACCAGGCTTGGTGAGGGACATAGCGAAACTTAATAGATATGTCTGCATTAAACACTTTCATTAGATTACAATATAATCTCTTTCTTTCAGACAAATGTTTGTGCCCTATTGAAAATGTTTAATGCACAAGATGCCCTTTGGCTTAAAAAGGATCATACTGTCTTAAATCATGGAAAATTTGATGGAAAATTCTGGAAACCAGATAATGATTTGATATGTAACATTTGTTTTGACAGAAATCTATTTGCAATCACATTACAAGGGATGCCAGCCTACCTTGGCAAACCGGCGACTGTAAAGGGCCATGACTTTTGGGTCGGGACATTCCAGTTTCTTAATGATCTCAAAACTCTGGTTAAGCTGAGTGAAGACATCCACCACCGAGCAAGAGAAGAGGGCGTGTTCGGACGTCTGCTGAAACTGAGGGAGAAATTCAAGCACAAGCTAGATGTAATTACTCCTAAAAAAGTTTTTGCCAAGGCAACATGTACCAAAGGTCATTGTTTGTCTAGACGTAGCAAGATTAAGGCATATTATACACTTGTTCAGATAATTAATAGGTAAACCTTTTTCTTTCTTCCACGTCGCAGAGTAACTGGCCTTTGTCACTGACATTTTTCAGTTCTAAGCTTAAAAATCACTTTTGTTTGTCGCCTGGTCTGTTCCGAAACCCAATAAGCTGTCTACAGCAGTTGCATTTTCAGACACCAACACAAAGGCTGTTCTAAAAGGTAAATAACTTAATAATGCTAAGATAACAAACTTTGACCAAATTTTATTGAAAGTCTACACCAAAGATAGAGGAACCCCTTTAGAAATGAGAATATCTTAAAGATAACAGCCTATTAGATAGAAAACCATCTCACTCCATCCTTCTTGTCTCTCTCCAGAGCTCCATGCATGAACTCCATGGACACATCTTCATTTTCATCCAGCCACTGCAGGACAAACTGCTGGAACCATCTAAAAACACAAACAATGATCAGTAATGTAAAGTATTTTGTTTGGCATATGCTTGTTTGCTGAGGTCAATGGGAGGTTTCTTACGCTGGATACTCAGGCACGACCCCCTTAAAAGCAGGCAGGTCCTTCACATACTCATTATACAGCCACTTGACCTTAAAGTGCAGGTTCATGTAGTCTGCGCTCTTACACAGCTTGTGTTTCTCATGTTCTGTGGAACAAATCACATAAAAGTTTATTGGATTGGGTACATGAATCTGAATAATATTTAAAAAAGTTTAACAAAAAAAGTGCTGCTACACAGGATATTAGATTGAAGCAAAAGTGAGCAAGTTAACACAACTAGCATGTGTTATGTGTACAGGGATGTTATCGTGCCCCCCTGTAAGCTACATTAGCATGTTCAACTAACAACTATAGTAAAATATGACATTATTATTATTGTTTGCTATATAACTATCATGCTGCCCTGCCCTATTACTCATTCTCCAGCTAGAGCAGCATTAAACCAGCACTAATCAGAAAAAACTCTTCTTTGCCTTCATGTCATTCTACACTCGTCTCTTTTTCTTCTTTTATTGAGGCAGACGTCTCCAAAATTCTCCTTTCACTACCACCTGTCCCCTTGACCCTATCCCCTTACATCTACTGTAAGCAATCTCTTTATCACTGCTGTCAGAACTTACACAAACACATCCATCACTACAGGTAGAGTTCCCTCCTGATTGTAACCCCACTGTTAAAAAAAACACTCAACCCTGTGGTGGTCAGCAACTATAGACCAGTTGTACTACAGTTTCTTTGAAAGTTTTTCGAAAGGGTTCTATTTAACCAACTATCTTATCTCCCAGAACAACAGAGACTGCCCCCAGTCACCAGACAGACAATAGCCAATTCCATGTCATCTGTCCTAATTCTTCTTGACCTCACTGCTGCCTTTGACACAGGAAACGGCCAGATCCTGCTGTCAACCCTGCCCAACCTTGGCATCAATGGATCTGCACTCAACTGGTTCAGCTCATATCTCACAGACATATTCTTTGAGGTATCATTGGTATCACTGTTCCTCTCAGGTGAACACTAGTGTTCCTCAGGGATCAGTTCTTGCTCCTCTCCAATCATTTCAATCATTAAAACACACAGCTTTTTAAACAATTCCTATGCAAACAAGAGGAAGCTTTCCAAACTCCAAAAAACAACTTAAAACACCTGTTTTGCAGATACCTGACTAATGTTCAGATGATTAACAAATTAATGGACCAAAACTGTGTTTGGCTTTACTGACCTTCCATGGCATATTTCATATCCTGAGAGAACTGATTCCACATGACTTCAGCGCTCAACTTTCCCACATTCAGTTCCTGAGGAAACCTAAGTGACACAGATGATGATTTCAAATAATGTTTAACATTAGTGTTTGACAGGGTTCTTATATTATACATTCAAGGTAGACTCACTGGTTTAGGACAGGAGTGTAAGAGTTACGATCTTCCTCGATGATGGACACTATGAGGGTGATGAGTTTAGGCCAAAAGTCCAAGTTCTTGATACTTGGACCCTGATCTTCTGGGGTACATTCTTCCTTATTCTTACAAAAAACACATATTTGCTTAATTTATCTTTGTAGCTGTATCAGCCTAATACAGCTACATTGGTTGAGTTGTCAGTTTGTTCAACCAATAAAAACAGTGGGTGTGTTCTGGAAATCAGTTTACACACTTTAGCTATAAAATCTGAAGAAAAATTCATGTATAACATGAGAAGCATCTAACCGTGTCTCCAATCTGAGGATACTGGCGACTGTACAATTCTTGACAGTTGTTGAAGATGTAGTCATAGGTGGAGTTGAGGCAGGCCTTGACACAGTCTCTCACAACCTGACTGGCTCTTGGGGGACTCTGCAGTTCCTGGACCTGACCAACGTGAGGCAACAGAGAGTGTATACGTTTTACGGAAACTAATGCAAAGGCTTATGTTTTGCTTCAACTGAGACTTTTCTTAATGAAGCTATACCTTCATTCTGAAGAAGGTAATGCTGGTGAGGAGGTCAACAGTAGATTTGAGGTCCTGGAGACGCTCCTTACTGCTCGCAGGAAAGTTGTTCTGAAAAAGAGACGATACAAAGACTGAGAATTAAGAATTTAAGGACTAACAATAAGTTGTAAATAAGAAAAGCAATTAAAACTCACTCGATACATTGAGAGGTCAATGCGCAAAGAATTGTGGAGCTGATCCAAAAGCTTGACAAATCGCTCTTTCTGTTGGACAGGGAAGTGGGAGATCAGTTATGTGAATGATGTGAGGGTGAGTAAATGATAGAATTTTCACTAAAACCTTAATGGTTAAAGTGGTGAACGGCAATAAAAATAACAGTTAGAAAAGGGGCTTACATATTTAATCACATCTCGTGGCATTAACAAGTTAATTAACAAGTTAAGTTGTCTCTGGGAACTCAAGAATGGCATTAGCAAACAACACTTTTCTTGACGTAACAATTACAGATTGCAATTAGCTGAAGTGTTTCAAACCACACCAGTGATATTGAATTGTGTTCTATGGTGCTTTACTTAGTTGATCTGTCAATACAAGCTATAAAAAGACTGCCACATAAGACACCTTCATTTTCAAAATGGTCCTTTTGATTTTATCCTTCAATATTTCCATGTAGTCAAAATTTGCTAAAACGATTCATTGCCGGCACAAATATCAGATCTGTCATTGTCTGTATCAATGTAATTATCAAGAATATAAGAAAAACACTTCTAAAAACATAGACTAAACTACATTTTACATATTGAGTGGTGCAACAATCTGCCAAAAACATGATTTACATTATAGACCATATTCATATGCTTCTATATTTTTCTGTATGCTGTGTAATAGTTGATCATACCCCAAAGTTAGATGCAGCAAATCTGTGGCTGGCGGAAACATTGGTGGATGCGGTGGTGTGGGCGTAGTAAGCGTTGATGTTGGCCAGCAGGGTGCTCATCACAGCAGGAACCCCGGGACACATATACTTAGACGAGAGACATGCAAAGTGCCTAGATGCAACCAAGAGAGGGAACATGCTCAGAAAACATTAGTTTCTTTTTACTTTTAAAATGTATATTCAGAAAGCACATTAATCTCTCTTTTCCATATGAAATATGCTTACAATAATGAGAGTTCTATTACAAAAATCATGAGTGTATCATGCTGTTAGCTTAGCTAACTTCTATTAAAATTAGATACTGTGGTTGAGTCTGTGAGGCTAAATTGCTGTGTATCTAATGCATTCCAAATTAGTTACTTGAAGGGTTCCACAATGGGTAGGATGCTGACTTAGAAGACAGCTGCCTATGCAGGCAGTATAGACAAGCACACTAGGTTTAGAAACAAAGCTGTACAGTTAGCAAATAGCTTTATAGTAAAATAAATCTAATGAAACGGAATATTGAACTATAACACCGCATTTTTGTGTCTTACTCAGCAACGGATCTCCACTAAAGGCCTGTCTGAGAGAGGCCTAGTTAATCACTGTTGATTGGCTGGTTAGATGGGTCTTTACTGTGAGATATGGCCTCATGTGTGTGCTTTATCTGAGCGGTGTCCTCTGTTAATGAGCCTCTGCACTCGCCTGACGGCCAAATGAGACTGACATATACCAGCCATTAACAACCACAGACATGGCTGGCACTGTGGAGTTCAGTTTATTACAGCCCTTATATAGCCCAGATACAGCCACTAACACAGATAACACCTTTCTTAAATTGCTTTTTATTCCTGAACAAATGTAAGTGAAACCAAATGGCAAGACTGTTATCAGTCTTGTTTGGCTTCTGGTAAACGTAATGTTCCTGCCTATACCTATGAATGTAACTTTGATGATGCACAATCAAAAGAAAGTTTCATTTCTATTCAATTTTTATTTTGATTATGGATTACAATTTTTTTTTAAGAATAACGGATAAATTATATATTTAATTTATCCGTTTTTTTGATTTTATGTTTAAGATCCCTAATTAGAAATAAATACAGCACAGGAAATAGGTGGACAAGAGACTGAATAAACAATTAAAAATGATCATTGAGTAAAACATACGTCATGGCCTGATAGATGGATTCAATCCCATAACGCATTGCAAACTCATCCACTACTTCTTGGGCCACATCATCAAAGTAGATCTTCCAGGCATCATCTCCACGAGTATCGGGGATCTTCACCGCACCCTGGCCAAGAACATCTGTGATGTGGTGAAAGAGATTCTGAGTAACAACACAGAGAGTGCACAAGTTAGTGACATGGTGATTACAACACTCATGTGACTTAAAAATTAATGACATCATCTGTATGTCATCACAGATTGGTTCATGTTGGGCACACACTGTAGTGTTTGTGAGTTAGTGTGGTGGTCTACCTCATGTAGACAGGTGTACTGCACGTGGTAGGGGGCCACTTTTTCTTCACCCTTAATTTCCACGCTAATTTGGAGACGAATGGCTCCAGAAACTGCAGACTTGTCCGTTCTTTTCTCTGTGGTTTGACACATAGTGTTTGATATAAATAATTATGGACAATAGTATTTAACTGAGAAATAATACAGCACAGCTCTTCTCACATCTCTTTAGAAAACCATAGCAACTGCAGATCAAATAATATACTGTGGAAAAGTGACAACAAGGTATTGGTGCTGAATTATTCATTATAGGGGTGTTGTGATATACCATTTACATTTATTTACATTTATTCATTTAGCAGATGCTTTTATCCAAAGCGACTTATAGTGAATTCAAGGTACACAGATTTTTTTATCAGGACTTGCCTTCCCCTGAGATCAAGCCCACAACCTTTGCAGTGTTAACGCAATGCTCTACCAGTTGAGCTAACAGGAAGTCTAATAGGTATTGGTAATATACCAACATTACCAATACTAACCTTGATATTAGTAAACATTATTACTGATACCATGTTAATACTACATATCATATTGCGAATAATTCAGCAACACTTTCTGGTTGACACTCCAACACAGCAGGTGGTGCTATTGCACCCATTTAAAAATGGTCTCTATACCTACTTTGATTGTGATTCACACATTTAACTAAATTAAAGATTGAATGAAAGAACTGATAATATTATTGCTTTTATATTTTTTTAAACCATACCGCAGTAATATTGGTTCTGTTAACTATTTTTATACTTCTGTAGCAATAATCGTGTTTATTAATGACAAGGTTGTTGTCAATACCAGTATAATGCGACAGCTCTACTTTAGAAGATCTGATGTTTAATCATTTTGGGTTGAATATTTGGTATTTCACTCCAAACAACAACAAAACCTCAACTCTGGATGTCTTATAATAGAAATGCAGAGTTCTTCTCTTCCCAACCATTCCAGCTGACAGGTAAATTATTGGGATAATTTATATGTGTCGTCTAAGTGGAGAATTTCCGACTGGAGAGGGCTACATAATAATCAAGGAGGATCTCTGTTCTCAAGATGGGCGAGAGAGGGAGAGAGCGTGGCTGAATTACTGCTATTGAGAATAATTGTTAGAGCAGATGTGGTGGCCAGAGCTTCAAAGGAAGATGATTAGAGAAAGTGGACCGCAGAAACGAGGACAGCGCAGACAGTAACAGATTAAATGAAAGATAAACTAGACGGATTATAGCGTTATGATAACAAGGAGGAACAGGACTGAGACAGAAGCAGAGGATTTCACGGTGGTATATTCAGGTAATTGGGCATGAAAAGGCTCGCTGTCATGCTGGGAGACATGGGTAATGGAGTACACTCACAAATCCTGAACTCAAGGGCCCCTTTCCACTTAGAGATGGGCAGAGAGATGGCCCATACATGTCATTTATCATCTTGAGCAATTCCCAGAATTCAATAACCTTTTTTCCCGAGAATGAAAATACATTTGTATGACGTCTCTTGAGGCAAAGATCAGGCGACTGTGAGAAACATCAAGGTCATAACAGGACAAGGCTTTGACACACCAATACTAGCTGAATTTAAAGCAAATCTGGGCCTCTTTATATGAAAAGAATAGTTCATCCAAAAATGAAAAATTTTTAAAATTTACAATATCACCCTTTAAACCCATACTGTATTACTTTTTAATGCCACAAAAGAAGACAAAACTACAAAACAAGATGTTTGGTTATGCGACCAGATATATAAAAAAACTCATTGGAATAACATAATGGTCAGTAACAAATGACACTATTTTGGGGAGCCATTAATTTTAACACTAACAATAAAAAGTCAAAGCATTTTTCATGTTCTCCATTTGACCTTGGTTTAAAAAATAACCATTTCATTCAAATAGACTCATCAAAGCATGGCAGAGAGTTTTCATGAGGAACCATTCACACAGTAAGTGGATGCATCCAGGCACAATGACTGAGCAAACTGTCATTTAAATGAGACGCCCCACTGTTGGGCAGGTGCTGGAATTGAACCTGCATTTCCCATATAAGAAACAACACTCAACATCTGCAATATGTGTATTAACCTTGACCAAAAGAAAATAAATACAAAAAAAGAAACACAGACCACAATTCAAGAACTTACCCAGGTTATACCAGACGTCCATCTCTCCGCTTAGTGTGCGCACCTCAATGATGCTTTGACCCAAAAAGTCGTCGGATTCTCTCTTTAGTCGCTGCTTCACTCTTGATTTTATGTCATCATCTTCATCCCAAACTCGTACTTTAATGCGGTCGGAGGAGTTGTGGCATTCGCTGAATGAGATATAATGCTGCAGTTACATAAATGCCTGACGGATGTAACTATTAGGGCACTTCCTGTTCCTTATATTTAAAAGCTGTGTAGGTCAAGAAAGCTGGATGGTTAGACAGCCAGAGAGTTTATCTAGATTTTTGTTTTTGCTTTCTAGATGTGATGCTTACAGGAAACTGATTCATTTCTTTTCTTCAACTTGAGCTAACACTGCTAGTCATTTTCACTCTTTAACCAACCTAACTGCACAGGATTTCCTTATTACGGACAGGTTGGCTAGTTGTCCAGACAGTCTATTCTGGATGACACACATTTAGGCACAAGTGCCACAGTCAAGAGACGAACATAAAAGACACTTCATCAAAATGATGGTCTCTGATTTGTCAAGTCATACTTACAAATGAAATTTCTCCTCCCAGACAGGATTGAGGTTGCCGTAAATAGTCTTTGTCCGCTTCTTTGTTTTACCCACCTGGACGGTCACATAGGGGTCACTTGAACCGGTCTTATCTTTAGCCTGCAGCCCTTGAGCGCAGACAACTGTAACAGACAGATTAGAATACAGGAGGTCCAAAAGGTATATCAGAAAATTCATATTAGTTAATTACCAGGGTCCTTTATTTAACCGGCAAATGTTTCTTGATATTCTTGAACTAAAATGAAAACACCTTTCAAATTCCAATTAAATGACTGAATTTTAATTCAATTTGAATTAAGGCAGCAAACAGGATATGGAATTAAAATGCAACCACACTGAATCTGAAGCCTAATTGAAATCTATTTCAACCTCCTGTGGGGAGCGACTAACTCAACTGCAGCTTATAAATTGAATTGAATTAGAATCACAAATTCTTTGTACAGTTGAGAACAACATGCACCTGTGATGGTGATCTTGGCTGACCACTTGGAGGTTCCATCCAGCACACTCTGTTTGATGGTCTTCATCTGCTGAGCGTGGATGGCCTTGCTAACCACAAAAACATCTCTGATGACTTCAAAGATTTCAGGTTTATTCCTCTCGCGAATCTTCATGCGATCCTTCATGGCCATGATGATGTTCTGGGTGCGATCCTCAGCTCCATGTTTGGAGCTTTTTTCAGCCGCGCCTGAATGAAAGAAAACACGATGGTTACTAGCACATGGTCAGATTTCATCTGCACAGAGCTGAAGAACAGACTAAAGGGCTATAATAAAACAACTGACTTTACTACTGCTGTGTTTACTAAGGTGCCCGTCCATCTGTCATTTCTTTTTTTGAAATAGCATTTAAGAGCAGCAGAAACCAGTATAATTTTACTCTGTTATATTTACTGAAGTCATTAGATATTAAATACTATAGACTACAGTATTTTTACAAAAGTGGCTATCAACCGATTTTACCTCAGGGTACAGATTTTAGACTGGTCATTAACTAAACTCAGTTCAAAAATTCAGCCAATAATACTTAATAATAAATGCATACTTCATTTAAAGTTTTAATGATTGATGAACAATTAGTGAAGCATTTTCCTGCACTTTATAAAAGTTAATAAGTATTAAAAGTATTGTCTATACTAACTATATAACAACTAACTACACTGCTCTAACAGCAGCTTGTGGCCTCTCATGCTTACGTTGCAGGCAGTCTGCATTGAGCAGCTCTTGGCACTTCTCATGGCACTTGACCCCACACTCCGTGCAGCGCATGCCCTGCCGGGCGATGCCCCACAGCAGCCCCTCACACTCGTAACAGTAGGTGGGTGTGGTGGCCGTCCACACTTCAAAGTTGTGGGGTGTGGTACAGGAAATGGGGTAGATTAAAGCTTGCAGTGTTTTCTTATATACATGGTTCTTCTGCAAAAGTGAGAATTAACAACAACAGGCTTAATTTTATTGTTCAAATTTTCTTAAACTATTTAACATATGCACATATACTACATTACACAATTATTAAAAATACAACTCATTTCATTCAAATAATAAAAATTATAATATCAAATGTGTCTAGTAGTTTAAATAAGAGTTTAAAGGCTGACTTAAGTTTTTTTTTAACAGACACATCATCTTTACACAATAATGTCAGTTATTAACATTCATACTAACCAGTTCCTCATCTTTAATGGAGGAACGTGAGGCCATCGCGGACGCAATTCCAGCTTTCCTGGCCTGAACCAGAGACTACACACAAAGAACAGATATCAGAACAGTTCAAAACTTTCCAAACTTCCATGAATCACCCTGATGAAACAGATGCTGGAGGACAAGTGTAGGAATGGGAATGTTCAGTCTACCCTGAACAGTAACAACCCAGAAGTCACACGGACAACTAGGGAAGGTAACTATGAGAGCCCCTGAATTCAAAAGGGAGAATATTAATGTGTGTTTAGTAAAAGAATGGGGGTGAGGGGGATGTGAAAGGGAGAAACCAAACTATCACTAGTAACCCTGGGCATGTTTAGAAGTGTCAGAGAAACCCTTTTAAATGATGTCATCTAAAAAGCACCTAGCAAACCAGCCCTCTGAAAGAGACCCAAACATGTCGACGCAAGTGAGAGGGACTGTAAGTAAACCAGTGGAAAGATGCTTATTTATTTTTGTTTGCATATCAAGCAAGGGTATAATTATTTGCAAATACATTCTTTTTGTACACAATAAATCCATCAAATGGTTTGATGCATGTTCTCTGACATTTTCCCAAAGTTAGTATCAAAACTCAAATGAATATACAGGTATTAAGATTACCCCTGTACATGAGACAGTATTAAAACTTGTAATGGCAGTTAATTCACTGCATGTTTATGAAATGCTTCACCATTGAAATTGCTTTATAATACACAAAGACTGTTAGTAAAGACTAAGTTCACAGCAACATTTTTTTTGTATTTGCAAACTATTAGAGCAATACTGATCCCATTGATACAGTATCATCTAAGCTTAATATAAACAAACAAAAAAAGCAGTTTCAGTCACATGGGTTGTTCTGGAAACTTACCATAGCCTGATCACGCAGAGTGATTGCGTTCAAGAGAGTTGTAGAAGTTAAATTTTATGTATTTCATGGGAAAAAGAAAGGGGTAAGAAAATTGATTTTACAATGATTTATTTTAATGAAATCTTTCACTAAAAATCAGGTGTTCCATTAGGGACATTACACTGAACAGAACCCTTTAGAAGTGTTTGCAAACCACTTATAATTATGAAACTGGCAAATTTACATTTCATAGAGAATGCAGTACAATTTTAGCAAGGTTGGATTTGTAATGTTGCTGGAATGTTGTAAAGATGTTGGGAGTATTTTTCACAGGTACTATTCTGTAGCTGAAATATGGCCACAATAGAGAGTCTGATGAGCACTTACCACATCGCTGACCAGAGGAATGGCTTTCTTTTTGCGCAGGTCTGGCATACTGTCAATTCCAAATATTCCACTCCCATTTCTGCAAAAATCCACACTTTTTAAAAGATAACTTTCCATACTTAATAACTGATACATTACCACTGTCACTTGTGACAAATTAACATGTCACTTTTCATGAATAATTCCATATTCTCACAAATAATTCCATAGGAAGAATGATATCTGTCAATGACTCTCTAAATTATCAATACAGGTTCAAGAGAAACTTACCCAGCTTTGACCCAAGCATTCCTCGAATTATCGCCATTTTCTTTTCCCTATGGTACCAAAAACACGGTTTAGAATGATCACTATCTACAGAGACAGTCAAAAACGATGGTCGACTCAAAAAAACTTGAACAAAGCCTAAGAAAAATGACACAGGATTGGTTGAGTTTCACCACATGATCCCTAAACGCGAACCACAACAAAAGCAAAAACAAGAGCTTGTATTGAGGATGACATCATCACTGAGAAATTCTTCCAATCCCACTGACTGATGTGCAACTCATGAGGACAATGCAAGAGGTAAATGAAAGAATTTTTTAAGCAAACCACACACACACAAACACACACACTGCTTGGTATTGTAAAATTGGTAGCTAATTTTATGCAAATCCAATGCCTAAGGTGCTGTGAACGTTTTATGTACAGTAGACAAACAGTAGAAATCAAAAGTTCAAATATCTTTGAAAAACAATCTTTACCCTTCAGAGTAAAGAAACAAAGTTACTATTTTGAAATCTTTGAAAATCCTCAGTCCTTCCACAAATAAATGGCGGTACAGCTAGATAGTTTGAAAAGGCATATGGAAAGACCATTATTTTAAAATCAACAGGGCAAGACCAAGACTAGCATTTCAAAATAATTCAAATGATGGAACATTACACAAAAATCACTAAATATTACAGACACATGGAATGTTAAAGTCTTCAGTATTTAACAGAAGATGAAGTTAAAATTAAAATAATGATTGGGAATTGATCAAAACATAATCAGGACCTGATCATCTTCCCTGCTTCCCTCTGTAAATAGAGCACAAAAAAGAACAACAACAAAAAACAGTATATTTAGTGTTAAAATTAGCAAAGACAGCACAACAACAAAGACTCCAGCTTTTTAATGTTTTATAACTAGCGGCTGGACTCAAAAGTTAAAATAGATTTTTGGGTTCACAACTGTAATAAAATGTACCTTTTGTAAAATCTTCTTCAGAGAAAGTACTCTTTGAGGCATTGGCAATCCTGGATAGTCTATGTCGATGTTTTTTCTCTTTAAGAACACGTTGAATATTGGCAAGGCACTTTTGGTGGTGAGGATCTTCTTGGACAGGGTCACCGCCAAGGCTAAGCTCCGCCTGTTTTGTATTACCATCTGTCTCCAGCAATTCTGAATTTATGCCCTCTGGATTCATTTCACTATTGCCTGTGCTGTATGCTGTTTCGTCAGCATAAGACTCAACGTTCACTGAATTAAGGTGTACAGGTTTTGGGCTGAGCTTTGGAATACACTGTAAATTTGAAGATTTCTGATCTGTCAGAGGTTCATCTACCACATCTGAGTGGTCCACTGAACAGCATTCAGTTGGAGTATACGAAGGGGAGACAGTGCTAGGAGTAGATACTAAAGGATCAAAAGATTGAGAACTATGCTGTTGATTCATTAATTCCAGCTTATCTGTCCCATGGAACAAGACTTCGCTGCCCTTTTGGGGTGACCCACTAAGATCTAAAGTTCCACTGTCAGAGGGAACAATATTGCCCAAATGTAATTCCTCAAACATGGAGCCCTTGTGTTTATGTGATTTGTGTGGACTTGAGACTACAGACTTGGTGTCCTCATTTGGACACTGGGCTTCAGGGGTGTCAAGCTTCATCAAGGCTCCCCTTAGAGCTGTTTGGAACGTTAGCATGGCTTTATTCATCCTTACAACATCACACTCCAGATTAGGTGGCTGGGACTCTTCAGTGTCTGTATTCTCAGAGTAGTCTGGATCATACTGATGTTCAGAAACACTTGGACAAACCTCCTCAGGCCACTCCATACTTAAATGGTCCTCAAAGAGACAATGCTCACAAGAGGAGTCCAAATTTTGGCAGTCTTCATCATAGTCTGCCATTCCAACAGTTGAACAACTGAGGCTTCGGGATGGTCCACTGCATAATTCATCAGCATATGCTTCCATGGTGTGGTATCCTGAACTTCTTGAGTAAATGCAATTTGAAGTGCAATCACATCCAACATCACTCAGAGTCTTCTTGGTGTGCCTCCAAGCCACAACACTAGATGAACTGGAGTGTGAGTCATTATGGTTTCCAAACAACAGGGAAAGGTGTTCAGAGCTGCTTCGTGAGGAATGACCCGGTGTGCTGCTGGTCTCGCCACCATTGTACCTATACCACGTATCCGGATGCACATCATTTTCCAATTCATCTGCACTGTTTTGGCAAGAACAGTAATCATCTTCGCTCCATCCAGTGTCCCCACTCCATCCTCCCTCTCCACTCACGCTCGGCTGCATTTCAGAATTTCTCCAAGCACCACCTGGTTGATCAGCCTCCCTGGAATGAAAACTTCCTTCTTGACCCCGACTGTTAGAACTATGACCTGAGGACAGAGAGCTAGTGCTTGTAAACTCGTGCCCATAAACTTGTTTAAAGTGACTATAGCAGGACTTCTCAACACCAGAAGAAGTGTCAGAGTTCTCAGGATTGAGTAATTTGGCTCTTCTAGGTACATTGGGAAATTTAGTCTGTGCATCCCATCCTGACATATTGGGTCTGGACTTCAGAGGTCTACTTTCATTCATTTCAAGTTTTCTATGCTTTACTATTGGACTGTTATTTTTACTTTTAGATGCAGCAACAGGAGTCTGCTTACCAGGGCTCTTTTGATGAGCCAGTCTTCGAGGTGATGGGTTCCCTACAGCACCAGCTGAGTACAGCTCCTCAATTTCCATCAGCACAGCATCTACACAACAGGACACCTCATCCACAGAGCCACTTACAGATGTCAGATATTGTCTCAGGTCTGAGATCTCCTCCTGTATTTTATTAATCCCCTGCAGTTCCTTCAAAATGTGCTCCACTATGGTGCTTGAGCCTCCTTCTCCTTTTGCCTCTTCTTTCTCCATACTTGATTGTTGTTTATTATCTGTAGTGTCTCTTCCATCTACATGGTCAGAGCCACTGTCCTCTGCTTGGTCTGTTGGTGCCAGTGCTGGCTCTTTCCTTCCCATGATGCATGGGATTGTGATATTGCCCTCATTGTTAAGCTCCACCTGTCCAATAAATGTACTCCTTCTGGTTTTAGCATGACTTTCAAAACTACGTTGAGTTGAGAGACTAGACTCATGACTGGATGGATTTCTCTTTATGCCACAGATGAACATATCATCTTCTATCTCCACAGGAGAGTGCTCAGAGGTAGCATACTCCCCTGAACCCTGAAGAAACTTTTGAATTTTCTTGCGTAGACTCCGACTGATCTTGGGACTCTGGGATCTCTTCTTGCCAATGTCTTTTTTCTTAGACATTTTATGCTGAAGTTCACCTGACCCGTTTTTTTCATCTTGCTCATTGGATCGGCTCCGTGATAACATCCCTTAAAACCAGGCGTGTTTCAGGAGTTGACCAGAACCCTCAAGATCTGGTGTATACGATTACAGAACTGTTGCATTTTACCTTCAGTAAAGCAGAAGATTTTTAGTTTGAGATCATAAGAAAACTTAAGGCACTCCTGATATTTAAAAATAATGACATGCATAGATTAACATAATTGAACAGATTATTAATAACTGCATATTCCATTACAGACTGCACATGTAAGCTGCTGAGTTTCGTTTCATAATTTATACAAGTGGGAGTTTGATAAAAACTAAATATCATTACAGACAAAGGCATCCATTACAGGAAGAGAGTAAGAGAGCATACAGGTATGTCTAGATGTCTGCCATGTAGTAAAGTAGTACCACAGAGGGTGAAATGAATTATGAAACTGTGATAGAATCACCTTTAAAAAAGGGGTTATTATTGTAAAACTGGCCTTAGCTTACCAATTAACCTATTAAATGCACAATAAGCAAATTCCATGTTGAATAAGATAATGAAAAAGTTTTAACAGTTTAATTGAATTTCACTATAACCACAAGTAACAATGTTTACTGCTATATAACTAGTATGTCACTTCATTTACTAAATATTGACCCACAATAACAATAACAACTGTGGTCACTGATGACTGTGCGAATCACCAACAAATTGACGTGACTGAAACCATGGCAACACAGACTCTTGCGGTTGTAGTGTCTATTGTGTAAACCTAGAGTAATGGTGATATCACATCAAGACATGATGCAAGTAATTACAAGAGCATTTTCAGAGTGCTTACTCAATAAAACAGCTAAATCAAGTTTATAAAACCAAAACATTAGCATGTAATAAATACACAATCAAATTACATGCTTACATGAAAGTTTACATTTTCTTGAGGTATTCTGTCAAACTGTTGGGGCATGTTGCAAAAGCACGACACATTATCTTCCTTACTGTCAGTTGCTCTAACAGTGTTTGTTACAGCATGGGGAGGGTGACAGCCCAACTGTATTCACTGTGCATCATGATTGTTAAGCAGAACCTGCTGGGTCTAATAGCAGCTTCACTTCACACAGTTTCATGTCTGTCAGGACAAAATGTTAGTTAGCCTTGTCTCAGCACACTAGCCTGTTCAGCGTCTCCTTTTCATTTATTTTGGACACACCCCTTGTCCTCCTTTTCAAATTTTTCCTTAAACCAATAAAATAAAACCTTCTGCTATTCCTAATGACAGACATTTTCTCTGTGCAATATGTAAAATTCTTCCATAACTTGATGTATTATAAAAGGTTTCTCAGGCCTTACAGTAAGGATCTGTGTTGCCAATGCTTAGTTTTCTAAATCTAATGCACAACTGTAATCACAAATAACAAACCATACTTAGCAAAGACTAGATAACCACTGTCTCTTAAAACTGCTTTCACAGACTTCTGATTAATTACATTTTATCACAGCGAGTTACATTTTAAAACAATAAATTGCATTTTAACCAGGGCCAAATACATTAAAGGTGCAGTAAGCAATAAGACACACCTGCCTTCATTGTTCTGCCCTCAAAACAGCAAACAAGCTACGCACAAGCAATGACTAACAACTGTCACAAACCCCCCTCATTGCTGATTGGCTATGAGAGTGTTATGGTGCTGTGGTAATCGGTTCGATCCATTTTTTTCCTATTTACACAAACTTGAACTATGTATCAACACACACACCCTGAATAGTCATCTAAAAAACACTCAAAAAGTACTATTTAGGTGTTGATATACATTTTCAGCTGCATTTCTCAGAAGTAAATTATTGCCATTACTTTTAAACCACAAATATTTTCTGTAATCTGTACTAGCAAATAAATAACTAAATGAAAGTAATTGAAATTCAGAACCTGTCGTTTTTGTTATTTCCCAAAAGCATTTAATGGCCAACATGATCTTTACTGTGACTTCAACAATGGGCATTTATGTTGGAAGCTTTCAAGGGCAAGTTCTGGCTGCCTGCCATGTATCTGCAATACGCTAAAATGGATGTCAGGGACGGCACGTTTTATGATGGATTTTTAACTTAACATCTAGTACTGACCCAGCCAATGACATTTTAAAATGGAGCACTTTAGTTATTATTTTAATTACTTTAAGTTGGTCTTACTTTTTATCTAATTAACATTCATGACACCTACTACAGGAGGCTGGAGTAAAGCCGTAACTCCACACTCATGGTTCAGTTTAATTTAACATGAAATCAAATTGCATTTCCCGAATCACATCTACATATTCCTATCAGGTGTGTTTACATGATAAGAGCACAGCTGGTAAAACTAATAATCATACACTCTTTGAAAAACAGCCTTGCAGACCAATGAGGTTATCACTGATATGCGATTAAAAAGGCCTGGTTAGGTCTACTGGAATTACTTTCCACAGATAGCAAAGTTATCATAATATAGTATGTCACATTCCTGCTTAATTTGCTATTCCAATCCAGAGACAGATAAATGGTTCTGAATTTGTAATATGAAACTACTCAGCCAAGTGGAAAGTAGTTTTTGGGTCAGACTTCAGACTTCTGTGAAGAGCTATGAGCAATTAGGCATGGTTTATGTATATTTGCTCTCAGGATTAGGATTCCATGCTGTCCTTGGTTTACCGTATTAGGACATAAATGCATAATATAATACATACTGTACAGGTTAAAAGGTTGGATACCAAATGATATGTGGAATGAATAGGTACATTTGTAACAAAAACAGCCAAAATAGCAGCAGTTTTTGTCTAGAAGTGTGTGGAACATTAGATCAAACAGGGTGTGGCCTAGATGAGTTAATTTATTGTAACCATGTAATGGTGTAATTTAATGTAACCTTGGTGATGGTGATCAGCCTCTTTCAAAAGCTCTTTCTGTTTAATAGCTGAAATAGCTTTAATAAACACAACCAGTGTCAGTGCCCCCCAAACATGAACATGAAATCAAAATGAACCATATTTGCATTCTTAATGCAAGTTCCTGTACTTAATGAAAGATTATATCATTAAGCAAACTTACTTCAAAACCTTTTTTCTTGAACAATTTCACCAATTACTCATTTTTCAGTCCCTCCCCCTCCAGCCACCCTGTCATATTAAGGCCATATTTTAACAATCAAATTATTGTATGTATAATCAAGGAATACTAATAATTAATATAAATAGTAATAATTAACTTTGATATTAAACTAATTTGATATTAAATAAAATTAATATAATTCATTTATTTTTGATGGATAAAATAAGATTTTGTCCCTGTTTTCACAAATGTTCTGTTTCACTCAGAAATACATTACAGAAGTAAAATAGGTGGCTAAAGGCATTTCAGGTTGACCGAGTGCTTTGTACAAGCGAGTAACAGATGTCTCCAAACTTACTCCTCAGGGACTGAATCCACAATCTATCAATTACTAAGAGTTATAACCGCAACACCAACCAGGAGAAATTACACGTCCAAAAGCAGGTGTTTCCCCTCCCATCTGCACTCAAAGAATAAGATCATTTGTGCCAAAACTTCTAAATTAGGTGTCATAAGTAACTGCTTGTATTTCTCAAACATCTGGGCTTTGATTTGTGATCACTTGCGGTATTTTAAAAGACGTGAAGAAACTAAAAATTAGGCTGCAGTCTCACAAAATGTCTAGATTGTATTTTTCCAAAAAGCTGCAAGTAAGATGCAAATAAGATGCAAATATATCCTCAATATAAGTTTCATTCAAAATATTTAAATATTAATAATTCAGAAATTTCTTAAGGTGAAATATGGCCTGGACATTTCTTGAGTTAAACTCTGTTTCAGCATGATAACACTGTGCAAAAAGTGCCCAAAAACATTCAAAACTTACCTCACAGAAGAAAGACAAACTACGTAAAATCAGATTTTACTTTAAGTATTCCAGAATATCCAAAATATTTAGGAAAAAACACAAGAAATAAAAATACTTCCAGATTTCAAATTCTGAACTAAATAAAATCTCCTGTTTTGCAAAAAAAAACAATATGACAGCTTTGCCAGTGCAACAAATCTTCAACAAGGAGGCAGATCTCTCCACACAGTGACATTGAGTTTGTTACAGTCTGGGCTTGTGTGACAATGTCACAGAGGAGTATGTCTCCCTCAACCAACCTTCTCTCTCTCTCTCCATCCCTCTCCCCCACTCTCTGTCCGTCCATATCCCTCTCTCTCTCTCTCTCTCTCTCTCCCACTCTCTCTCTTCTGGAGATGTAGTCAAGCACAAAGCTAATCTGTAATTGTCTGAATGCCAGTGCTCTCTCTCTCTTCTTGACATTTTGGTGCTGTGTGCCCACCTCATTCCCATTTCAACATCTCTTTCTGTGTGTGCAGGAAGTAAAATCAGAATAGCAAATGCTGTGCAGTCATAAATCAATTAAGATAAAAATGTTAGAATACTGCTACATTTACTGGAAAGTTCTTTGCTGCATCTCACACACCTAATGATTTCCACTGTATTTTCTTAATACAAATGTCACCAGCAACTTTCAAGCACCAATCATTATAATGGAGCCTCAATCAAGAGTGTCGCATGCTAGACCTTAATTAGCTTTAGTAGCATTAGTGTAATGGAATAAATTACTGCACCTGCCTGAATTAGACCTGGAAACTTCATACACATGCATGGATATATGAATTCTTGTATTTAATCATGAGTGGCCACTTGTTTTAATTTAAATGTTATAAATTGCTATATAAGACTCAGTGGTGGGATGATCGAGACAGATCAGTATAAGGAGTTTTGTAATTTTAATTTATTTTCAGTGGCTTACACACTAGATATGAAGGTGGACCACAGCATAGCTAATTACTGGCTGTCAAGGAGAAAGAGAGAAGAGTCAGAGTGAGAGAGAGCGAGAGAGAGAGACAGAGAGAGAGAGAGAGAGAGAGAGAGAGAGAGAGAGAGAGAGAAAGGCAACAAAGGTGTGAGTGTGTGTACAGGATTAGCTATACTTGTGAGGGACAAATGTCCTCCTAACGTAGTAAAATATGACCAACTTGTAATGATATTTTACTGGTTCTCATTAAACAAAAAGGCTCATAAATCACACAAACCATGTTTTTCTTTGAATGTAATGTCATGGACATGTTTGTGTCAGTTACGTTTAGGGGTAGAGGTGGGGTTGGGGGACAGAAAATATAATTAGCCTGATATAAAATCAATAGAAGTCTTTTGAATGACCTAACTAATATAGTCAAGCGTGTGTGTGTCAAAAATTTACTAAACCGGTTTGGGGAAAGAAGGTTTGGGTCAAATACTGCAAAACAACAAAAAAAAATTCCACTGTTAGGCTAATTAGACAAAACCGACAGCCATGTACTTTACTTTGCAAACGTTACATGCCAGTCTCCCAGTTTCTTTCAAACACTCAAACAGTTAAAACCTTCTCAAGAAACACAATCTTTTTAGCTCGCCTCCCTTTGCTTAATTACACCCTGAGACTATCACTGATGCCACAAAACAGCCTTAAGAGTCTGATCTTGGCCTTTGCAGATTAACATTGTAAGGTCTGGGGTAGCAGAATCCAGATTTCTTTAACTGGCTAATACCACACTCTCACTGCACTTGTTATTACACTGGTGATTTACTGCCCGTTTCAACTAACCAACCGCCAATCAATTTTCTTAAAAAATATGAGCAGTCAATGTTGCATTAAATACCATTTAAATAGGTCAAACTCAACCAATCCGAAAACAGATGTTAATGAAGGAGCTGAGGGATATGCTATAATTCATACTTACCTGCGTATTGCCAGTAAAGGTAAGTAGATCAACTAATGTGATCATTTTAAAACACACCAATAAGTTAGGTGTAGGTGCAGGATTATAGGGTAAAGTTGTTGGTATGTTTGACTTAAACTGTAAAACAGGATAAACCAGAAAAGGAACAGAACCAGGAGGTGGAGGGCATGATCTCCCTACTATACCTCCTTTAGCTGAACTCTCACTTTGTTGATTGCTTTCAGCCAGCGAACTCTGGATAGAGAAAACGGCAATGGTGACCCATCACCTCGAAGGCTGGAAGGGAAAAAATTAAATTGAAAGAGCACTAAATTTACCCAACAACAACTCATAAGCCACCAGAATAAAAGTATTGCATACCTTTTGAGAGGTTTATCTGTTGTTTGGTCTGCTTGAAATACCATTTCCTTTCTCATGGTGCTGCTTATAGTCTTTCCATTATCCTGGGCAGACTTTAATCCCTCATCCTCTGCCCAGGAAGTACATCTGTTGGTAGGCTGATTCCCATTTCTGGATGGCCGACAGCCGGTGTTATGGAAGGAATGGTAGGATTCCTCTACCTCTGAACAGACCGCACTTTCCTGGCCAGTCTCGCTAAGCTGAGAACTAGCTTGACTGAGGTTCCCCGAAGATCCAAAACGACTGGAGTCCACAGGACTAATTTAAAAAGAAAAATACATACATTCAACAGAAATTTTTACAGGATAAACATTATCTGTATCTTTAACTTTTTATGCATTAGTTGGGATCGTACAGATAGCCTCAATTATTTTAGGTAAATTCTTCACACTAATAGAAATTATAATTAATAAACTAATAGAAAGGCAAAGGCACAAGGATACAAAGCACAGTAACAAAAGACACATAAGCACTGAGGAGAAACAAATCACACATAAGGAAATCCACTACCTTCTGAAACTAAAACTAGTTAGTAAGTGTGTCTACATGCACATCAATGTTTTCACTGACTGATTATGACTTGCTTAGAATAAACAAATTATAAAATAAAGTACATTAAAAATTGAGCTTAATTAAAAATTCACAAGACATGCTTTGGTATTACATTATATAAAATACTTTGCATTAATCAGGTTTAGCTAACATGACTAAAAACTAATTTGAGTGGATTTTTTGGATATACATTTAAAAAAATCATTTACATTTAGTCATTTAGCAGATGCTTATATCCAAAGCAACTTACAAGGGGAGTATGATAAAACATACTCAAATAAACCAAATGAACATTTTTAGAAATAGTATTTCTGGTAAATCCTTCACTGTGCATATAAACATCACTACTGCAACATAAATGGTTTACAAAACCATTTATTATGCTGCTACTAGCCTTTTTGGAATCAAAAGGTCCTTCTCCTGCTGTAATCCTGAGGAGACATCTGTAGGAAGTTGAGTCTGGATATGGATTTCAAGTTCTTTTTGAAAGGAAGGATCAGGTGTGGAGGCAATAACTTGGGGTCTATCTGTGTCAATTGATAAAATGTTTTCCTTTTGAAGTTCATTACCAGAGCTCATTACAGAGTTTGCAATTATTTCTTGTTTAATGTCACTAGGCTGTGTAATAGCACCATTTTCTTCCTTAAAGTAGCCATGTCCGGTTTTAGCAGTTGTATTATCTGGAATATCTACTTTATTTTCATGAGCTTTAGGCTGGGTTGTAACAACGTGTGTTTGGATTGTTTGCTGCTTGGGTGTTTGTGTTTCTTTCTGCCATGGAAAACCTAATTTAGTTCCAAACAAAGATGTTGGTGTTTCTGCATTTGATGGCACTGGCTTCTCCTCCTGAAACAGCCCTGCTGAAAATGACTTTAATCCAGAAAGAAGCTTAGTACCCTCTGTGTTTTGTATTGTGGGTGGTGAAGAAAAGAAAGATCCAAAAGACTTTCCAGCATCTGTAGGTCCAGCCATGAACCCAAACCTTGGTGTTGTTAAACCTGGCATGCTAAATACAGACTGAGGTTCCGATGCTGGTGGGTGCCGAGTTGTTTTTGAGCTATTTTCTGTAATAGGTATTGCTTTTTCTGTCACCTCAGGTTTGGAAAAAAAGACAATAGGTTTGTCATGTATTACTTTATCCTCCATAATAGGTTCTTTAACAACTGTTTCAGAGAGCTGACAAGTTCCTGTGGGTTCTTCAGCTGCTAATATTGATTTACTCAATGAAGTATCATGAGAAGGCATGTCTTTTGAAAGCAAAGTTTTTTTTACTTCAACTTTTTCTTCAAACAATGCAACATTGCTTAAAGATGATAATGAATCAGTATGTGCACTTGGATCCTGGGCTGACTGAAGACACTGAGGAGTTGGTGGTGTTGGTTTAGGTGTTTCTTGTTTGAACACACTGAAAAGGTCATTTCTTATAGACTCTGTGGGTAAAGTACCTGAAAGGCCAAACAACGAGATTTTTTGCTGTGCTTGAGGCCCTGATGCAGCTGAGGACTTTGTTGCTAAACTGGTACCAGAGAACATTTTAGACATGAACCCAGTGACTGCTTCAGCTGATGAATCTATGACCGATTTCTGTGGTTCAGAAGATCTAGGCTGCTCTTCAGAACTAGAGATTTTGGGCATTGTTGAATCAGTTTTACTGTTTTCAGTTTTATCTGTATTTGTACTTTGCTCAATGGTTGAATCAATATTCTTTGATAAAGCTTCATCAAGCATAGAAGTATTTGTCTCCAGAATGACATCTAGTTTACCCCCTTCATCAATTATTTTCTTGGCAATTGGCTCTGAACATTTTTCTGTCATATTAACAAGAACTGAAGACATGGTGGCTGCTTTATCTTGATCAGCCAATGAAGCAGGGTGCTTGGAGTCATCATCCTGAGTTTTTTTTGCCTCAGATTTATTTTCTTCCATGAATGTCATATTTAACAGACCAAAGCCCCCAGTCTTTGACTTATCATCAGTGGCATCTCCTTGTGAAAGTAATGATGTAACCTTGAAAAGACCCTCTGTTTCTGATGGTTTTGTTGTTGGCCCTGTTTTACTGAGTGTAGATGATGGACTGGGACCACTGAACATGGAAAGAAGACCTTTTCCAGCAGTATCCTTGGAAGCTACTCCAGGTAAAATACCTCCTAATAATGAAGATGTATGAGAGGTTGTTTGCTGTGGACTTGACCCACTAAACACAGAAAATAAACCTTTTCCTGGCAACTCATTAAAAGCAGTAAAACCTGGAATACTGTTATCAATTTTGTCTCCTGAATTGCCTGTACTGGACTGAGAACTAGCTCCAGAAAACACAGAAAACAGATTTTTGCCAGGAATTTCCTTTGAGCCTGGAGAGCTCGGAAAAATCCCACCAAATATTGATCCAGTCTGAGAAGTATTTTGAGAACCTGACCCAGAAAACATAGACAGTAATCCTGAGCTTGCTCCATCTTTTGGAGGTGCTGCACTCAGAGGTGCTGTATGAGTAGAGGAACCCTCCTGGTGTGCTGGTGACTTGCTAGATTCAGAAGATGCAAAACTACCATCATTACTTGGCACTACTTCTTTCAATGCTTTTGGAACTTGGCTAGTTGTATTAAAGCTTGGTGTAGCCTGTGTGTCAGTTGGTTCAAGAACAGATTCACTGACTTTGGAAAACAGACCTTTATCAGGGGTTTCATTTGATAACTGTCCACATAGAAGAGAGGAGTCTTGAGAGGAGTTTGGCTTTAAAATTTGTCCAGTGACCATGGAAGGTACAGTTTCAAGAGAGGTCAAATGTGCCACTGGTTGTTGTGGGGATGGCTGAGAGTTAAGTTCACTTGACAATGTGGACATTTCATTTACAGATAGCCCTTTAAATGGCCCATTAGTTGAGTCAACAAATTCAGAAGTATGCTGTATGGGTGATGTGTGACTATCAGACCCTGAAAGCAAACCCATTCTTGGACTCTTATTATGAGTATCTGGCAGATGCTGTTGAAAAGAAGAACCACTAAATACCAGGCCTTTAGAAGGTGTTTCTTTCACCAGAGTTGCTCCTGTTGCAGAGACAGATTCTGTTGAACTGTTGTATTCTGTTGTAACTTTATTGTCTAAAGTTGATGTTGGCTGAGGACTACATGGTTGTTTCAGGTTTTGTGTTCCAAACATTGAGAATAAACCTTTTGCTGGACTCTCATTAGAGCTTAAAGATCCACCTAATATTCCACCAAAAATAGATCCTGCCTGCTGTGAAGCTGGTTGTTGACCAGAACCACCAAACATAGAAAACAAATTTTTACCCAGAGGTTCCTTTGGCTGTTCAGTCTTTTGAAATATAGGCTGAGTGGAAGGCCCTGACTGTGGTGTCTGATGAAGGTTAGGGCCACTGAACATAGACAGTAGTCCTGTTACTGGTTGATCTTTAGGTGGGTCAGTTCCAGTAGATGATGGAGTCTGATTTGAGAATCCAGGCTGTGGCGAAGTCTGCTGAGAGCCAGAACCACTGATCATGGACAGTAACCCCATGCCTGTTGTTTCTTTTGGAGAAGGAGTGATTGTTGTTTGATTTTGTTTGCCACCAAACACAGAAAATAAGCCTAGGCCTGGTGCCTCCTTGGCAGTATCAGACCCAGTTTGTGATTTTGCCACTTTGCCTGAAGATTCATCTTTAGATGATGGTGATGCCCCAGAGAACACATCTCCAACAGAGAAACCAAACAGCCCACTTGATTGCTTGAAAGAGGCTTCTGGTTTTGTCTCACCAGTTGGTGGCATAGTTTGAGATCTCCCTGGTGCTGGTCCTCTGGTAGCATCCGTAGATGATAATGTCCCAGAGAGCATATCTCCAACAGAGAAACCAAACAGCCCACTTGATTGCTTGGAAGAGGCTTCTGGTTTTGTCTCCCCAGTTGGTGGCATAGTTTGAGATCTCCCTGGTGCTGGTCCTCTGGTAGCATCCGTAGATGATGATGTCCCAGAGAACATATCTCCAACAGAGAAACCAAACAGCCCACTTGATTGCTTGGAAGAGGCTTCTGGTTTTGTCTCCCCAGTTGGTTGCATAGTTTGAGATCTCCCGGGTGCTGGTCCTCTGGTAGCATCTGTAGATGATGATGTCCCAGAGAACATATCTCCAACAGAGAAACCAAACAGCCCACTTGATTGCTTGGAAGAGGCTTCTGGTTTTGTCTCCCCAGTTGGTTGCACAGTTTGAGACCTCCCTGGTGCTGGTCCTCTGGTAGCATCTGTAGATGATATACAAGATGCAGAAACACTCTTTACCTTAAATGACTGTGATACATTAGACATTTCTGACTGATGATTTTGTTGTTGAATTCCCTTAGAAATTGTTGCTTGGTGGCAGTCCTTGTTTATTTCATTTTTTATTGATGCAGATAACACCTTTGAGGAAGACTGTTGCAGATGTGTCTGTGATGCCAAGCGAGGAGGACTTTCTGTGTTAAAAAAATCCCCTATTGACCCAAAAAAACTAGACATTCCATGTTTTTCTTTGTTCGTGGTTGAATTTTGTATGTCAACAGGAGTAGGTCTAGCTTTGTCTTGTTGTCCACTTGTAGACTGAGGGGATATAGAGGGCTCTGGTTTTGGCTCCTCTATTCCCACCGCTGTCTTGAAAAAGTTTGAAAACCCTCCTGAATGCTCAGATGATTTTCCACCATTTGTATCCACTGGCTGTGAATCTTCTGGAGGAGCTGGTTTGGAGGTTACACTGGGAGAATTTGTGGAAGTTGTAGAAACCAGCAATGTTGAAGGAACAGAAGACTCTTGTGACATTGTAGCTTGTCTAGCTAGTTTAGGTTTCTGAGATGAAGGTTGTGTACCCTGATAAGTTGTGGGAGCTGGTAATTGTTGAGATGTTAACAAAACTCCAGATGTTGTTGTATTTTTGGTATTTTTGTGATCATCCAAGTGATTTGTACCCTCAGACGGGATTGTTGCATAAGATGAGTCAACTTTTAAGATCTTTGATTTAAGACTCTGAAAACCTGTTGAGATAATATGTCTGCCTTGGTCAACATCTTGGGTTTCTGGGGCTTTGGTAACTTTACTTTGAATCTGCCCTGGGTTTAAGGTGTCTATATTAATAGGTGACCTGGAGGCAGTTTTGGTTTCAGGACTTTTTCCAACAATAGAGGACAGAAAAGATGATATTTTCTTAATGGATCGATTTGGCTGCTCCTCTCCAGTCTGTACTTGTTTTCGCCACTCTTCTTCTGAAATTTCATCTATGTGCTTTACTTGTACTCCAGTAGATGAACGGCGCCTCTGTTGGGGCTGGTAGCAGCTGTATTCAGCTGTTGAAGATGAATTTGTGGTAGGAGTAGCACCAAACGAAATGGAAACCTTTTGAGATAGCAGTTCTTTGACTCCTCTTCTATTGATATTTGCAACTTTTTGGTTAGCATGATAACATGACAAGTCAACTGCCTGAGAAGGATCACAGTAGGCATTTTGTCCAGAATTGTCCTGAAACTGTTGCCTTGTATCCATCCTAACTTTGTTAAACTGATAAATGGAAAAATCAAGTGCTTGTTGTGATTGATTAAGAATAGAGTCCTCAAACATCTGGGAGAAGTTCTCCAAGTTTAGATTCATGATCTGGTTACCTTTTCTATAGGCTGCAGACAAGTCAAGTGGTATTGTGAGAAGTTCAGCTTCACTTGGATCATGTCCAGGTAGCAAGAGGAGCTCATCTTCATTGTAGAGAGGAACCTTAAAGCCACAAATTTTAACCATCTCATTATACAGCCAAGCACAAGGATAGAAGTCCCCTGCATTTCCCCACTCTTCTTCTGAAGCACATGCATAGACATACTGACCAGACCAGTCTGTCAGTAGGACATAAATATACTCATAATCAGTGTAGACAAAATATCCACAATCTCCGTCATCTGCAGGCCACCACATGCCTTGATCCAAAAGTGAAAGCCATTGGTGATACCACTCTGCCTCCTCAAAATAAATGTATTCCTCCATATCAATGTTGCTTGTTGAAGAATGTTTCCAATTATTGTAACCTGCAGTTACATTAATATGGTTTCCATTACTTTCCTGTTGACTGAATCTGTCTGACGTGCCTTCACTGATAAGCTCTCTATTAGCAGAGTAAGACAGATGTACAGGAGTTTCTTCATAACAACCTTCATAATATGCAATATTGTTCAGACTGTAAAAACTGTCTGCACTATATGAGTGTCGTTTGCTTAACTTAGCATTAATGCTTAAATTCAACACACCTTCACACTCCTGGGTAGTTATGTCCAGACTGTTATGGCTGTTCCACACTCTGGGTCTCACTGAACTATTTAAAATGTCTTTGCAATACTCTGGTTGATTATTGCTCCCCGCTTTGTCTGTGTGCCATCTCATCCCTGGCTGTGCAGCACAATACTGTTGACTAACATCCATGTTTACATATTTATTCAAACACTGCACAGATTCTTGGAGTTGATCACCTGATATATTTCTATTTCCATCAGGATAGTAGCCCAAAGACTGATCATTCAGCTGTTGCCACAAAACAGATTCCTGGATCCATGAGTAATCATCATTGGGACTAAGTATGTCATTTGCATATAGTGATGAGTCCTGTTTATGACTATAGTGCCCAGATATACTGTGTAAGGAAGGATAACTTTGCCTTAAATAATCCTGTGACAGTTTTGCTTGATAGGAGCAACAACCAGGGAAGTTAGAAACATTTTCAATGCTGTATGAAGTGTTTCTTACATGACCTGAGGGCAAAGGGTTTTGGGAGTTAAATAAATTAGGTAAATGACCAGTGCTATTTGATGAATATGAAGCACAATTATTTTGTGACCTTGCATAACTTGCTGGTGTCCTCAAATCAAGACTGTCTGTGTCACAGATGTTCAGCTTGATAATCGGGTCATACACTTCATGTCTAGAAAGTCCAGGGGAGATGGAGCTGACCTTTAGATGTGAACCAAGAATCTGGTTTCCTGGTTTGGCATAAGAAGCCTCTGTTGTGTTTTTGCTACATGTTTCAGTTATGATATTTTGTTGTTTGAAGGGCTTGAGGTTTTGCATTTCAGCATGACTGTGAGAGGGTAGCTTAGGCAGTTGTCTGTTTGATTGTCCTTGCTGAGTGGAACGCTCTGTTGGTATTGTTTGCTGGTTCTGTTTCAATTCAAAAGAATTTTGGCTGTTTGATGGTACATCTTCCGAGGAGGAGGTGAGCTTACTGAAAAGTCCAGACAAAATACCTAACTGTGAGGATGTTTCTTGCCTTGCCTGATGAAAACTTTGTTTTGAAATAGTTGATTGTTGCGAACAAGACTGCTGCTTGTTTTCTTGAGTAAAAGGTGGTTTCTGTGACTCAGCTGAGGATGTATTAAGTAAAGCAGAGAAAAAACCACCTGACTGGGATTTTTGGTTAAATGAGTTATCCTGAGAGGAAGTGTTTTGTTCTATCACATTTCGATGTTGAGGCTGCAGTGCTGTGGTCTGGCTGTTGAATGTTGTATTGGTTGGCTGTTGCATTGGTTGTGTTGACTGAGAAACAGAAACATTATCTGAGGTGCTGAACTTGAAAAAGCCAGACAGAAAGCCATCTTGTTGAGAAGGTACTTGGTGGAATACACTTTCAGTTTGTCTAGGACCATCTAATCTGCCCTTTTGATGTTGATCTTGTTGATATTGGATTCCACATTGTTGAGGAAGTTTGCAACTTTGTCCCTTAGTCTTCTGCTGAACAGGGTGTTGACAGGTTTTTTCACATGATGATATCCATTGCTGCTGTGACATTTTTGCTTGAGTGTTGGAGACATTTTCAGTAGAGGAAATTTTAAAAATGCCAGGCAAAATACCTTCTTGTTGAGGTGGTGCATTTGTCATTGGTTTTGGTGGTGCAGGTTGGTTCTGTTGACAACTCTGCTGTTTTATTATTTGGGCAGACTGACTCCGCACTTTGGCTGGATCAGGTTGGGTGCCTGCTGTCATATCACCTGTGGATGCAAATTTCATAAATCCTGAAAGTAAACCACCTTGCTGTGGTTGATTAGAAAAACCTTGAGAACTTAATGCATCCTCAGAGGTAGCTGACTTAAACAAACCAGAGAACAAGCCTTGATTTGAGGCTGTTTCATGAACAGCTGTTTTTTGTTCTGTAGCATTTAGGACAGTTGGGCTAGGATTTTGGTTCCTAAATTGCATTTGTTTATTTGAAGAAACTAGAGTTTCTTGCTGCACCCTTGTTACATTCTGATTTGATCTTGAAGAGTGCAGAGAACTCTGAATATAAGGCCTCTGTGTAGCTGGAGAACTGGTCTGCTGGTCAGCTTGCTTCACCTTAAAAAGACTTGAAAACCAACCTGCTTCTGTGGTTTCCTTTGTCTCAAGGGTTTGTTTCTGCTCTTGTGGTATTGATTGTGTCACTGGGGTGTTGATTTTGTCAGGCACTGGAGATGAAACTACACCTGTAGTCCTATTTATGGCAGGAAGTGTTTGATTTGGCTTAACTGACTGTTGAGATGAACTTGCATCTTCCCCAGACGCAAACTTAAACAGTCCTGAAAACAGTCCACCTTCAGACTTTGATGGTTGTGGGAGAGACACATTGTCAGAATGAAACGTTTGTTTTATTTTGTTTCCGTATGAGGACTTATCTGTTTGTTTTTCTACACCAATTGCAACATCTGCTGACCTAAAAACAGGAAAAACTGTATGCGTTTGAGTCTGAGGAACAGGAGATTCATGTGAGAATAATGAATTGAGAGATTTCTTAAGCGGACTAAAAAGTCCTAAATCTTCAGGTGCTTTATGTGCTTTAGGCTCAATGTGCGTCTTCTCCAAAGAGATATTCTTATCCATTTTAAGCTTTAAATTGTCATTAACAACTCTACACTGATCATCCAAGTGCTTTGTGTCAAGATCAGTCATATCTAGACTGCCATTTTGAGAATAATTTTTGGCTGCCACATTAACTTTTCCCAACACCTGATTTGCAGAGGCCAGTGTCTCATTAAGAGTTGTGACACCGCTGCATTTGTTTTGCTCACTTCTAATTGATTGGATTGTTTCGTTTACCCCTTGTGACTTGGCATCAGATGACTGGAAAGGCAAAAGTGACGGCATTGAAAACCTCCTTTCAGACTGAGGGTCCTGAGTAGGGGATACCACAGCTACTGGTGTAGGGCTTGGGGACTTTGGCATAAAGGAGAAAAATTTTGATATACTAGAACTAACAGGAGCATTACTTGGCATGCTTGATTGTTCATCAGTCTTGGATCCCACATGTTTTGTGTTTGAAACTTTATCAGTGAAAGAGTTAAATAATGAGCTCATGGCGTTTTTTACCCCTGCCACTCCATTATCAGGACCACCACAAGATTTTTCTTCTATGGGTTTTTCTTTTATTTCCTTAGAGGTGGTACCTTGCTCATCTCCAAAAGATTCTGTTCTTGCACTACCCTGAGATGACAGCCTTGATTTGTTAGACTTGGGCAAGGATCCGTATCTACTGATCTCTTCTTCTTTTTCAGCTAAATATTCTGATACAGTTTCAACCAGGCACTGTAGTTCATCCATAGGATCAACATATTCATCACTTGGCTCCTCTACAGGAGACAGCATGACCTCTGGAGCCCATCCCCCTATTTTACCCTTCCCAGTCTTCTTATCACGGTAACCCTGAAGCCTCTCAGTTGGTCCACCATAAATTGACGAGTATCCATAGTGTCCCTCAGCTCTGAGTGCCTCAGCTAAAGAGGTCATTTCCTCTAACTCCTCCTCAGAGCCAATAGTAGGTGATTGTAGCTCATCTGAATCTTCAGAATCGAAGTCTACATCATCCCTTGTTCTGGCTGCTTCTTCCACCTGATATGCAACATAATTCTCCAATGGGTTTTCTAGCTTGTTTTTGGTACACATTCTCGTTTTGTAGAGCAAACCATTTTTGTATGGCATTAGGCATGGCATCATATTTTTATCTGCATCCTCCAATTCTTTTCCTTGATGTAACACAAGTTCACCTTGTTTTTGATGGGGAAGTGCAAGATCAGGATAAAAAGGTTCAGCTCCTTGACGGTCCAGCCCTCCTGGATCCCTGATTTTTTTCTTTCGTCTTCGGTCAATAGTGGCATAGCCTTCTGGGTAAGCAGCACCCAATGAACCATTCTTGTTCCTGATTGGAGATAGCTTTTTGATTTTGGGTTCATTATAAGCCTTTTCAATATGAATAATATCATTCTCTCTGTCCTCCTCATCAACCCATATCTGGTCTTCTCTATCAAGAAACTCATCCAGAGTACTTTTACGCTGTAGTTTGTACTTCACCTCCCAGTCATCCACACCCATGCCTGAATCTACTGGGACAATCCTAACCCTACCCCTCTGATTAGGTGTTCTACCAGAGATTAAAAATAGGAGAAAAGAAATAAAAAAGGAGGGGGAAAAAGAAAAAGAAAGAGAAAATGCATTTCAACATAAGAAATAAAAGCTGACACTAGCAGAAACATGAAAAAACAAGCAAAAATAATGACCAAAGCAATGGGAGAGATTTTTATGCATACATGTATGCATACTTTTTACTACTAAAAATATGATAATATTTTTAAATACAATCAAATGACACTGCATGAATACTACAACATGTTATTTAAATAACATACAATATTTATGATGGGTCTTAGATCTTTTCTCTTTAGATCCAATGGGTGGGATACGCCACAAAGCACCTTCAGGGGCCCCCTTGTATGATTCCTGGTTGTCCTACCCTGACAATGGCCTGGTTTACTAACATATTAAATATGCATACTTATAAGAACGGAATGTACCTGTTTGCATGGTGATCTCTATAATCAAATTCAAAGCTATGCAGGGAATCAGCGCAGGAGTCCATGTGCTGCTGGAAGCGTGGTCCCATGGGATACTGGTGAAGCGAGGAGTTAGGCTGGGCTGTGGTGTGGTAGCGGGGAGGTAAACTGTTGCTTGTCTCACTCCGGTAGTCACTGTCCCTATCATCCATTGCACTGTCCAAATCATCTAAAGCTAAACAAAATAGACAGCTCAGAATGGACACACATAGGTATATGAATTAAATTAACATAAATGTGCTTTAGATTTCATAGTTATATTCTTAACCTTTTAAATTAGAATTGACATTTGAAACAAAGGAACCTATTATATACACAACTAACAACTTGTGAAAACACTGGGTATCTCAACAGGGTAAAGGACTTAAAGGAAATAAGTTGGGAATGTGTTCATGCATCCAAAATGTTCTGTCTCTGCATCATACACTTGGTTACTAAAACTAAGTCTCTAAGTCTCCATCTATTTGACAATCCTTTTTCATATATCTGCGGGATTTATGAATGAATAAACACGTAGGGGCTCAAATGATGGCAAACAAGCACAGTAACAGATTTTAGGGTCCAACAAGGTTTCCAGGGAAGAATCTAGAATGTAGGGTTAATATTTAAAATATTCACACAAATTACATACTCTGGCTGTCGGCCCATCCGAAATAGCTGCCTGGTGAGTTTCAGTAAAAATTAACAGAGTAAGAAAATGTACAGAAGCAAAATCATTTACAAAGACTGATAATTCCGTTCAAATGTGAATCATCCCAAAACTGAATGATGATGCAGAAAGCTTGAGCTCCAGTCACATAATATATGTAAACACACAGTATGCGCTATGCAAGGGTGACCAAAAGAGTAATACAGAAAGGCAGGAAGTGCAGTGATGCCGTGTCTCCATCTAGTGTGAGAGGAGTTACTTACAGCACTGAGAGGCAGCACATGGCAATGGGCGTCCAGCTACTTCATCCTGTAGAGGAAACTAACCAGTGGAGAGAACACAAGTGTTAACAGTCAGCATGCATGTCAGATGTAAACACACAATCACTAAACCACATTCATAAGATTATCAGTGCAATACACTCTGATTATGGTCTGATTATAACAATATATTTAGTTGTCAACCAATAATATAAAAAGTATGTCTGTAAAATACCATTACAAGATGAGACTATTAACGTCTTCTACTGAATGTTCTAAAAAGTAAAAATAACGTGCACAGTCACAGCAAACCTCTCACCTCAAACAAGGACCCAAACAGCACTAGCAAGTAGCAACATTGTGATTTAAAGCCTGTGTTGTTTAAATGACAATGCAAGGAGGAGTCTGACCTTTGCATGAGCAAATCAAATCAACGACACACAAACATCTACCAACACAAGCTTGGTGCTGCAGTATGTCTTTTAGGAAGGTAAGAGGTCAAACGTCAAAGATGGAACATCATATAGCTTTCTTAGCATTATGCGACCAAAACTAAAATGTATATAGAATAAAGAGTATGTAGAATTTATTATGAATTTATTATTATGAAGGAAACAACAAAATCTGCACAGATAAAGATTATTGTGAACAATAATGTTAATATTTTAGTCCAATAACCAATATTTAAGATTAACATTCACTATTATAACACCATTATAGATTGCATGATTAAACTCTTGAACAGTGTTGTACATCTATACATGCATATTTTATAAGTTACATCAATGCACAGCAAAAGTAATAGTAAACACACAAATGCACATGCACAAACATCTCATACCACAGCTGCTGTTACACATTAAATAACCAAGAGGAAAGTAGAGAAAAAACAAACAAATATTTGACCTGTCAACTGATTTTGAAAGGAAAATTTTTTATGTTACATATATACATATATATACATACACACTATAAAATTACTGTGAACTTCTGTTGAAATTAAGTCTTGCTACCAATTATCTGCTAATACACAGACCATACCTCATCATGCATGCCCATTGCATTGATGCGTTCCAATTTACCAGTCCAGTATCGAGCCTCATCTTCTGGGATATCTGGGGAAGAGATGAGAATTGTAAGATGTCCCACAGTCCAACATTTGCACAAATCATTGATCTGTAAACAAATCAAGAACTACTCAGCTGGAGGATATATAAAATAGTTTTGTTCCTAGAATACAGTTCAGATGTATTTGGTGTATCTGTAGCCATACAGTTGTTGCACACAACCATATAAGTACAATTGTTTTTTTTCTGCCACAAATCGATTTAATTGGTTGTAGTCTGAACAACCAATGTGTAATCTGATTAGTTAAAAACCGACTGTAACAAGATCCATATTGCCATCTGGTCTGAAATCAGATTTTTCGTAAAAGCATTTACTTACTACAGATTTCACTGTTTGTATGTCACTATTTGTATGTCATTCAGAACAAGCACACATTCAGTTTTCACAAGTTTTGCATACTTCATTTTCTGAACTATACCATTTGCTATACAGTAAATTGAAAGCATGCATCCCACTCTTTGTGCACTAAGCAGCATTCGAAAGCTGCACATGTATAAAGTCCCATATGAAACAGAACCCTTTGAAAGCATATGGGACGCTGGAGGGCTGAACATGAGGAGATTAGCTTCAAAGTGTTCAGATGAAACAGTGAGGCTCATGAATGGGATCAATGGCAGGTATCCAGACCAAATATGACGTGTACGAAGGTTCAACCTTTCACACCTCAGCAACCTGCAGCTTGTTCATTGGCACACAGATTACTGCGTCTGCATTTACTCCCAATTTATCCCAGAGCTTCATTCACAAAAGCCACAGCTGGCAACATTTATTTATTTCCACCTTACACAAAAAGTCTTGCACAAAAAGAAGCCAATCAAAGCGATGCATTCAACTGAAAAGAACCCAATAACTATTCTGTTATCTCTCTGATCCTAGTGTTATAATGAACAGCATTAATGTATTCACATACTTGAAAAGATAACCAAGTTTGGTCTGTTAGTACCACTCTGACTGGTTTTCCATTAGATTATGCTCCCATCCAACACTGTTATTTTTAAAAGGTTTTAATGACAGTTTTCCCACTACTAACAATATATTTACCTAGTTAATATTACAGTTAATACTATAGTTAATATTACAACCAATATTTTATGCTTTGCATCAGTTATATTTCTTTGGGATTTATGCAGAATCCATACAGGTTTCTTATTAACAAACAGTTTTAAAGAACATGAAAAGCTACATATTTAATGAATTATATCATTTGAGGTGGGTAATTTGAGGTGGGTAAAATATGAAAGAAACTATGAAAGAACACATGAAATGATACAGTTTCTGAAGAGTAAAGATTACCGAAGGGCAGCTCAAAGCGAGTGTCCAGTAGGACTCGATGCGGTGTTGGGTTTTTGGTCCCATATATCTCATCTGCTTTCATGAGAACTTCAGAGTCCAGAAATATCCACTCGCCAGGACCCTCCTGTTTAGACAGATAGAAACTTTATTTGCGTTTTATACAGGCAAAGAGAGACATAGAGACCTTTTGGATAGCTTGATGTGATTGGGTTAAAAATAATATTGATATGAATGTCATGTTTCTATATATTAAACATGAGCTGAAAGACTGACCTCCTCTGAATGGCGTATGCTTTTGAGAGGGATCCAGGCTGTTCCTAACATAGTGTCCCAGATGAGACCTTTGTTCCACACCTCCACAATGAGGCCCAGGTCCAGTCGGCTGATCTCACTAAGAAAAACATAACAGAAAGGTACTTCAATAAATAAATTGTGTTTTAGTTTTTTTGTTGTTGTAATATTTATAAGTCCATATATAAGTGGACCTTTGAATGTTCACATAATTAAACTTCAGGACACATAACATAATTTTAAAAGTTTTCCCTGAAATAACAGACCAAAAATAGATATTTTGCTGTGGTGAAACAATGTATTTTTGGCAAGCAACTGATTAAATCCTAGAAAAACTACTAGTTAACGAAAGCATGGAGCTGTTATGGGTACAGGTATTACAGTCCCATAATATTAGATACAATAAAAAGTACAAACAAAATACTACATATTTATACTAACAAATTTTTCTTTTGACAAAACTATGAATTACGCTATTCTACAGTGCTTTTAAAAGCCTAAAAAAATAATTACATGAATTGACATTCACTGCAGTTAACTTGTACAACAGGTGTGCATTCTAATAAGATACAAATTACATTGAGGTCACAAGAATTAGTTAAAATTACAGTTCAAACACTGAGGCAGAGACAGATTAATTGCTTCCAGTGTAAACACCAAACTAATATTTGTGTATTATAAACACATCTCTGATAATCTACCAACAGGATACAATAATTTTTTTGCTGAATGAGACAAACGTGTTTTTTATCTGCTAGCTCTCCTTGTTATAAACAGAAAAGACCAAAGCACACGGGAGTGCGGCACCAAAAGAGGAACGTTTGGAAATCCATTAATTATTCATTTAGGCCTTCAATTGTCTGCAAAGTACGGCGGGGATGAGACAGCTCCAAGCTCTCAGAGATGTGCATGACAGAGAATGCCTCATTCGTTTGTTTGTTTGTTTGTTTGTTTGGCTGCACTCGTTCATTTTCTAGAACATGTCGAGCAACGATGGGCTGAGTAATAACTATTGATAGGTTGCTATAGAAACAGATAGAGCTTACTGACGCCATCTACGTACGCTATAAGACGTAGGCACTGAAATGCTTCTAAATTCACCTGAAGAGCCGTATGGATATATCACACTCAATAGAGTGACATGTGTAAATTATACAATAGCTTTGCCCTTTGATCAAACAAACAATTGAGGAGCTGTATAAACAGATGTAATCCATTTGTGATACTCATTTATCATCAGCTGAGAAAGACAAACAGCAAAGTGTATTTTACACAGCATGAGGCTTAAGCACAATGGACACAAATTGGTGCCAAATCCAAAACAAAGAAGGGCTGAGTCACATCACTGATTTAAAGCAGCGCTTAAGGATAGCTAAAGGCAAATTTTAATAAAGCTAACAAGGGCTTTTGTTGACACCTTAACTCTTAATATTAACGTTTATGACTTTACATAGCGATTTGTTGTGCCATTATGTAATAAATACAGTATTGAAATACTCTGACAAGAAGCGATATTTTTAGGAGTCTTTACTGAGTTTTCGAGTTCATCACCCAACTTTGTCATATCGACTCACTTTATAAAACTAAAAATTAAGTCATAGTATAAATGTACAATATAACAATATACAATATTGTACATTATAATGTATAATGTACAAGTCTGTGAAAATCTAAAGTAATGTCACAACTACGTTTTAATATACTGTATTTTTGAAGATACATAAGGTCACTTAAATATCAAACAATATTCTATAGCAGAAATTGCAATTAGCTGAAACATAATATTAGATTAACACTTAAAATATAAAAAAAGATTAAATGTTATATAATAATCTTTAGGGTCTCGTTTAAAGACATTATTTCTATGCAAGTACTTAACAAAATCATTATTGCATTTATGTTTGCATTGAATTCAATACAAATCACATTATGAACGTCCAACAACACAAATCTTTGTTTATGTGAAAGACAAAGCATTTAAAAATGTTGCCATATACAAACCATAAATTTGCCAGCAATTTTCTAGCCATAGATAATATAACCATATAGGAGGATCTTTTGAGCCATTTGGTGAAGTTCCAAAGACAGGAAAAATGTATCACATAATATATAATCAGTAATCAATATATAATCAGTCCCTGCCCACCGTCTCTCCTCTGGAGACATGAGTCAGTCCCAGAGGACGCCAGCATGATTTAATTAACCTGGATGCTGCTTTTAAATGCTCCTATGAGAGCAAAGACACACATAAGCTTGAACAGATTTAAGGGCTCTGTTCAATTACAATGACATCTGGCTTTCTGAAGTTCCATTAGGGCAAAAAACATGAAGTCATTAATGGTGGACGAAGATGCGTTTTGTCCATGTGACCAATTCTACAGCGTTTTCTTTTTGCATGTTTAATCTTTATTACTTATTTTAATCTTTATTGGCCCTGTGTACTTCCATTACAGTAATAAAAAATAACAATAAAGATCATGTCTTCCGTACATCAATATCTTTTAGCATCATAAAAAATTCCCCAAAATTAATATATCTGTCTGACACAGACGCACCCTAAAACTCTAATACAAGAGCTAAGATACTATTTGAGCTTTATTAGGAAAGTACAGCGTAGCCAACAACCTCCCAATCATTGTATAAATATAACACGTGATACCTAACACAGAGCCTGTGGAATAAATGTGAAGACTGGAAATCTAAATAGATAAAAATCTGTTTAAAGAAACAAATGAGCTACATGGAATGCAGAGCCATTTTTACTTCCTGGAATAACCCACCTGTGTTCTCTGGCGAAGAGCCACATGAACAGGTGTTATTGTACCCATGACCTACGTTGACTTTTTATGCATTTTGTTTCCAAGACAAAAAGCATTTGTTTAAAACTGTCTTAATCTGAAAAGACTTGATGTGAGACTGTTGGCTGGAAGGCTGCAAGGACCTCACTAGATTACCAAGAAAAGCTTTAAAAGATGTTTGTGGCTGCGATATCTAGTAGGTGTCGTAGGCGAGATATCTACCAAACATCTCTATTTCTTTTTCATTTAAATAAGTTACGGAGAGAAACTCTGGCCCTCTCCAAATATCAGAGTTGTACTTCCCACAGTTATATAGCATTATAGAGACTGTGAACCTGTGACGCTACATTGCATGGTATCAAACCAAACAAAAACATTTATTAACACTGATGTGAAGTGGCTTTATTAAGTGATTTAGCAGTGAGTTTAAATCAGTGACGACTTGCTATCTGGTATCATCTCTTCTCAATCTCTTCTCTTGTTTTTACACACAGAATAAATATTAGAATGAGATTTCAAATATGAAAAATATCAAGTTACTGCGACTGCTCTCGATGCAGCAGGAATGACCTATAGTGGTGACATCTTCATCACAACAGGAAATACCGCCCAAAACTCACAAGCAGAAAGGCAGCATGATCCTTCTAATATGGCATCGAAACAAAACATTTACCCAGAATTCAACACAACGTGACATCAGCGTTACATTCTCCTACACCAGTACAGTGATAATGTGCTGTTGTCTGATATGTTGTTACGGTGACAATTTGCAATGAAGAAACGTCTGAATAAACCTGATTATGAGGGAAACCTCTGAGCGACACTTACAACATGAAATCCTGCTCCCAGCACGGCTGGACTCCCCGCACTGTGATGGTCGTGCTCTTCACATTTTGGACCTTCAGCGTCACATAGGAGTTGAATTTGTCTACAAGTAAAAGGAAAAAGCATCTTTAGATGGAAATTTTCAGCACAACAATTAAGGATTACTCCTATTTATATTTATATTATATTTTTAACAAACACCCAACTATCAAGTATTAAACTTTGTTGTTTTCTGTTCGTGCATGAATATAGAATGAGTTAGAGGCCAAAACTGTATAATTAATTAATGAACAAAAGTAGTTTTAATAGTAATAACAGTGATGCTTGCTTTTGCAAATCCAATTAAATAATTTGACCAACCAAAACATGGACAACGTTAGAGCAGGTCTGTGGAACATCTGAGAATCCTGGAGGTGGTCATGTGACTGCACTATGATTAAAGACTAAGAATTAATACTTTGAGAGAGAAGATTAGTGTGCCGTCCCTCCCCCAACACCAGTCACTGACAGACATGACCACTATAATCTCAGTGAGACCTCACAAAAGAGGACTCATCTGTGTTATTGGTTCTTGAACAAAAAGACATATATTAAACTTCCTGGAAACCAGCACAACATCATATGCATGTGGCTGACACTTTTATGCAAATTGACTCGCAATGAACTCCAGCTATAGATTTTGGCAGAACATGTACCTTGGATTCCACAAACTACAGAAACAATGTTTTTGAAGTAACTATTTTGTAACTACTTGTGTTAAACTATTCACGTGTTAAATACTGTACATCTGTATGGACATTTGTCTGGTCTGGCATTCAAGGACAGTTTATTTTTTTTAACATGCATACTGTACACGTGCGGACAGAAAAACACACACACACACACATCAGTAACAAACTGCTGAAGGATTACAGAGTTTGTGACATAACCATCACTCTTCATTTTCTGTCTGCTAGGCACTGAGGCCGGACAACACGTGCCTGATGATGGACTTTCTAGGAGTCCTGCATTAACAGCCATCCAGAGAACAAGACACACATTTGACACATCACACATTTTTAGTATTACTAAGTAGGGCACTATGAACATCCAAAACAACAGAATGTGAGAGTGCACATGAAACACCCAAACCGGACATACCGATCTAAGTTCCAGTTCCAAATTCTGACAGGACTGTCTGTTCAAAGCTCTGTGTAAAACACAGACAAACACACACATTCCATATCAAGTCATTGTGTGATCGGAAAATAGGTAAAACTGGGATTTAAACGACTTCATTTATGTACTTTTTTTATTTTTAAAGATCATGTGAAGTCTAACATTTTCTAAAATAAGAGATACAGAAACACCACCTTTGCCACTGACTTATCATTTACTTGTGTTACAGTGTTTTTTAAGGGTAAAAAACAGTCAAACATTAGGCCTAAGAACAGCTCTTAGTCTGGAGTGGATAAGAGGAAAGGGGTTTGGAAGACGTTTGATAAAGTTTGGCGCTTCATTGTCCAATGTTTGTTTCCCTGTTTTAAAAGGTTTCCACAGAGACAATGGAATCAGGCTTTCCCATGACAACAAACATCAACAAAAACCAGTTCAAATAAGACGGGAACAAATTCAATTCATTCACAAAGATAAGACCCGGGTTTGAACAAGCAGCTGCTGTCCACAGGTGATCAGATCACCTGACACAGATGCTAACACCAGGTGTTAATAGGATGATGTGTTGCTTACAAAACAATAGCCACAAACAATGTTCAGACTGCACAATTGCACAATAAAATAAATGGACAAACTTATGCTTGTAGCTAAGCAGTATAAATAAGGCCTGTCAATTAAAAGTTTTAATTGATATATTTACATATTACAATTAAATTGATCAAATTACTCATTAGCTTTCAAAGATCCAATGGCAGTAACTTGGCAAAATGTATTTTTGTTTATTGTAACTTTTATTATTTGTATGATTTTCTATGTCTATCAGAAGCTTTATGAGAAAAATGACTGTTTTAGACTTTAAAATCATAACTCACTTGCTCATTATGTAATATATAACTTTACTGATTTTTCAGTAATTCACCACGCACACACACAATAATCCCTCATGTGCACCACACAACAACAAACTCCCCGTGACCAAGAAAATCCATTCGTACCTCATACAAGATTCATCAAACATCTGAAACAGAAATGTCAGCTCTCGATTGTCCTACTTCTGACTAATTCATCGGAAATATCAACTTTACAGTCAATAATGAACGGTGACATGTGGCCAACCGCGAGGGTTTGAGGTTTGTGCTGCCTGAAACAAACCCTAAAGCCAAGCCACACACTACAGCAGCAACACATCCTTATGAAAGCCTTAAACATTTATGTAAAAGAATAAGAATTCTGTCAAAAATCTAGCAATGCATTCCAGCAATTCTTATATAAGTCTAATATAGGTCATAAACAGGAGAAGTCTAGCTCTGACCAAACAAGTTGCTTTAGAAAAGTAAAATAAACATTCTCCATACAAAAGAACCACCTGTTAACAGTAGGACATGAGTCTAACAGGCATATTCTCAAGCAACTGTTTACTTTCTCACACAATAGAGCCAGTGACACAGTATTTCAGTTTGCTGCTCTGGGCACCGGCTGCATGTTTGCTTAAGTGTGTGAACAGAGCGACTGGGACGTTATTTCTGGAGCTCTGTTATCATGACAGTAAGTGTGATGTGGCGTTTGATACCTGTCAGTGTTTCTTACAGGTTACTGGCCCTGTTTGCCTTTATATATTTTAATAGCTACAGGTGAACTATTTGAAAAATGTGCCAATGTGATCCACTGATACTGATAATAAAGGCACCTTTAGGAGTGACTGCGATCAATACCCAACAATACTCTCCACTGACACACCTTAACAACTGCTTGTTATATAAGAGGTTGACACAGCATGATTTTATGGCACATTTAACACCCGCATTTTTAAAGCAATAAAGGAGCGAGACCGATGTCAGGTCTTATGTTGTACCCCGTAAGGAAAGTTCCAGTAAGAAATAACTCCAACCCTAATAACAGTATATTAAAAGTTTCAATAACTAAACATTAAAATGCCCACATGATATAGTGTTGGATATTGAACCTCTTGTTGACATGATGTTGACATATAAATAAAATATTTTTTACAAACTAATGACCATTTCAAAAAGTAATTATTTCCGTGTTTAGAGTTTACACCACCCTTCAACTCAAACCAACATCTGCAGCACACGATTAGCATGGCTAGTGCATCAGAGTAGCCCTGCACCAACACAAGTCAGCATCCTGGCCAGGCACACTGTCACCGAGCTCCAGGGATCGCTGTGGAGGCCAACAGTGTGAGGATTTGCACATGAGGAGGGATTTAGGCTTAACCTACACTGATATTACACACCGGCTCACAAGCTACAAGCTCTGGGATCTTGACACAACAAGAATGCAGAAGCAATTATCAATCTTAAAGGCCAATTCATGCTAATGATGATGACAATAACTTCAAATATAACAATAAATGTATATTTAAATGTATATATAACAGAATAGCAAAGTCAACACCACAATCACAATGAAAACAGAGAATCTACTGTATATTGTTGGTATCATTTTCAAAGCTTAGCGTTTTAGCTGATGAACAATAAAACCCTGAGAGCCAATCAAATCAATTCAAGGTCCTCTACATTTCTCATCATGACTGAAACTACAGCACACAAGCTTAGAACAAACACATTACTGTCCATTAATGTGGATGCTAATGATTATTTTTAGATTTCTTGCTCATGGTGTGAACAGGCCTAACAACCTCTGAACACCTCTGACCAAGTCCAGAATTCCCAACAGAATTTCTGTCTGGTTCATAAGCAAACAAAGCAGAATCTACTGTACTGTATTAGTTCTTAAGTACCCCTGCCTAACTGCCCCATGAGGTCCACATACCCCTGGGCCGGGACTCACTGGTATAAATTATAGTGACAAAACACCAAGTTGTCCAGGAACCACCTAACCAAGAACCCAGAGAAAAATCAAATATGCTTACATGTAATATGTTATATGTATTATAATGTTTACATATTTCAGAATCACATTTATAACAACAGAAAAACAGAGAGATTTGGCTTACCTACAGATCCATGAAGTTTGGCCTTTTTAACTGAAAGAAACAAAAACATAAAAAGAAATACAAGATCATATAATTGTTGCAGCATTTGTGTCAATACCACATTAAAAAAAAAAAACATTGATCAAGTCTCTAAAAATGTTACTTATATGATAACTCTAGAAAGATGTACATTCACTTCAGTGCATTTGAACACATTTGATTCAGTACATATTACATAATATATTCTGTTATGATGGAGTTACAGGTTTGTGTTTAGCAGTGCCGTAACTATAGACTTCAATCTGGGCACATTATCCCTGGTATTCAGATCAGTAGTTAATTTAATGCCACAATTTTAACTAACTTTTAATCTAACTTTTCTCCTTATTGATTTATTTAATATAATGTGCTGATCTAGATCAAATCCCAGAATGTACCTCAAGTTGGTTGCGAGAACACACAACTAAACCCAAACAAAATGTGGCTACTGAGGTATTAGATAATCCTTTATGTGACTGCAAACCATCATAATACAAATAATTCAAATAAAACAAACATTCCACCATTTTGAGCAATAATAAGGCCCTGCTCACTGTCATACAATAACTGTTATGGGATTGTGATTTAGAGGAGATTACTTCTGATGGCTGCTTGAGCCCCATGTCCTGCTTATGAAGGGATGAATATGCCAGATGGATGCTGGGATTGAACGACAGGGCGAGACATCACGGTGGATTACTAATGAGCATTGCTATAACATCGCTCTAGATGTCACGTAGGCCATATTGCACATAGAAGCCCAGGTCTGTTAGCCGGAGCCTCGTGGGATATTATGATGTGGGAATATTAGGATGTCGTGACAGATTGACAGTAAATATTTGTATGAAATGGGTTTCAACGTGTCCTGCATAAAATTGTGGTGCATTTTGTCAACGCAAGTCTGTGCGTTGAAGGAAACAGGATGTGTGCAGAATGTGTAAATTTTCCACATTTCCAGCTTAGCTGAAGGCAAAAAAAGTTTTATTGTGGCCTTAGGATATGGGCCAGTGTGTCAGTGGAAACTTGCTGTCACACATTACTGCCCGGTACTGCAAATAGTGAAAACCAATTAATTAGCATGTTTAAATTCAAACCTTTTGCAGTTCCGGACCTCGAGAGATGCTTGGTCTAGAAGCTAGAAAGAGAGTAAGCTTGAGTTTTCAGAGCAGAGTTTTCTCTGGGCAACATCTCTGGGCTAACTAATGTTATCGAGCTGAGAACATTCTTAAAGTTTACAATGAAGATCAGTTAACTAGTGTTTGGGCTGTAGATTGTAACGTGCATTTAAACACCCAATACAACCACTGCCATTGACGAATGGTGGGAACTTGGCATATAGGGACTCCAGAAAGTATAAGAAGGAAGCAGGAAGTACTGCTGGGGTTGCCAGCGTGTGTCATTTACTTTTCAACACTGCAGTTAGTGGGAGGAGCCTGTTGGATGACTGGATAGAGCAGCAGCAGATGGCCAGAGGATTACATTTACAATCCCCCACTCTCTTCAATGTGATGCATCACCTCTGGATAGACGCTCTGAACTCTCTACGCTTGCATCACAACTTATGGCCTCAACTTGTAGCTTATTGTTAAATTACTTTTTAAATTTAATAATTGAATAAAATTAAAGGAGGTCAATTTAAAACAAAAATTGATCACTTGTGTCAAGAATTCTGAGCCTCATATAATCAATAATGCCTACAATTATTTTCACCTTTTACCCCAAAATCAACAGTTCAGGTCATAAGACTTTTACAGGTATGTAAACATCCTTCAGAAGGATAAACAATGTGATGTGCCAAACACGACATTCGAGACATTCAGTCATGATGAGATGAACGACATTCAGCAAACATCCCACGTCTTACTCTCAATGTGATTTTATACTAAAGTAATTATTTTGTCAAAACAGCCACAAAATAAAGAATTTCCTGCTTTTAATGACTGATTCAAAAGTACCAGTCATGCATACCCGCTTCTCAAATACAGACGTCTTACAAACACAAAACAAACCTAGCATATACACGTAAGTGTACAAAGCTACCTATTCTAAAACATTTATCATATTTATCTATAATTAAACAGAAATCACACCATATGACCAATTCAAATGACTGTAATAAAGATGATCAATTGATAAATACCTGGAAATAAGCACCAGTTTAATAATTGTGTGAAGCTAACTGATTAAACTTGCCATGCTAATTGTTTTTTGTTGTTCTTTATGGTAAGTAAGAGCACAAACCACATTTTACAATTTTGTGACTATAAACTGCAGGCTTTTAATTGTATGTGCACTGTATATAATCTTATTGTTTTAGGATGCAAATGTTTGTGACCCTACATGGGCGTTCATTCTTTGTGTCCATCTTACGTGGATGTGTGGAGATTGCTCATTTGTGTGTGTAATGACATCACCATGGAGATGAGCCTTTTGTCTGAATGGCAATAACTAAAGAGACAAAAGCCTGATCCTGATGAAAAGAGGGGGCCATTGAGTCAGGAAAGCCAATCACATTAAACGCTCCTCATGTTAGTGTAAATATGAGTGCAATGCATTATGGGAGATGAGAGTTGCTGCTGTTATAGGGATGTATGTGTATACACACATACTATTGACTTTCTATTAACATCTGTCCGTTTATCTATATATATATACAACTTTTGTACAGCTAGAAGATCAATGCGGATCAATGCAAAACAGGGTTAAAGATTTCTTTTGTGAATTGTGACCCACCCACAGCAGCACACAGTGCGTGCGAAGAAATGGTGTAATTTGTGAAATCTGAGGTGACCTTAAGTCTAATGTGAAAACCTGTAACCTTTGAAACTCAAAAACCCTTAAAAGGACATGAGGTGGAATTAAATCACAGCCCAGTTTCTGCACAAACACTTCTTTTGTCTCCAAGAATAACTGAATTGTTTGGAGATTCTGGGTTAAACATATTCCTATGCATCTATTTGTGTAAATTTACACCTCCTGATTCTTTCTGTTGTACTTGCGTGACTTCAGTCACGTCACAGAATCGGCATGAGTTCCTGAGGAAAGGAGGTGATAGGAGTTACAGGCCTGGTCACAGTTCTGCTTGTGTTTCCCTTCAACAAGGAAGGAAAGACTGTTACAGTGGCACCTACATAAACTCTTAACCTGGAAGGGTCAAGCTTAAATTCTCAGTGCTACCTGGAAAAGAACGATGTGGCATTAACAAGGAGGACTCACAGCAAACAGTTCTGGTGCCAACAGTACTAAGAATACTAACACTAAGACAACATCATAACATGTTAAAAAAAATACATGTAAAAAGTATATAATTTCTGTCTTCTGTATGTTCAAGTTCCTTTTTTTGACACTCTTGCCTTCTTGTTTGGAACACAAACATATGTTCTACTTTTTTTCTTTTTACAAAACATAAGAAGGTAAAGACTGACAAGTTTCATAAAGGACTAAAATGATCTCATTAAAGTTTCTTGAAAGTAGTTTATATGGCCATATATGTCAAGTCTCATGAAGCTATAATAGCTTTACGAACAGCAAAGACTGAGTTTCTCCATAGACTTTATCCTCCACAGTTCCTCTTATTCAATCTTATTTAAAAATCATCTTCAAACTTCTGAATTTTCAGACTTGTTCCAGCAGAAACTGCTATCTGGTACTTTGCTGACATTTTGGAACTTAAAAACCTAAACCCCAAAACCTGTGATGCCCTCAACCTAAAACACCCTAAACATTTTACACAGTACCAAATGCTAGCAAAACTTATAGCTGTGTATTATTTACTCCAGTGTATGATGTATTTGCTTTTTAAAAACTCATTTAGATGGTTCCATTTGGTCAAATAGCCCAGTCATTGTTTAAATCACATTAGCCTGCAGCTCTTAGTCGATGTGAATAAGCAATCAGTGCATGTCTCCCATCCGACCCACACACCCTCCTCAGCCTTCAAGCAACATTTGTTCGGACATTAAGCAGAGACACTTCCACCAAAGACTGCAAAAAGCGAAGCAAGCATTGCCACTAAAGACTGAATGTAGATGAGAAAGAAAGAAGTGGAGATGTTGATCTGCCACTAGCCATTGACCAGAGATAAAAGGAGTGTGTGTGTGTGTGTGTGTGTGTGTGTGTGTGTGTGTGTGTGTGTGTGAGAGTGAAGGTGCATGAAGGGCCTTTGATCTGCTTTCACTCAACAGGTCCTAATGAGCTGCCAGCATTTACTAAATATTGTATAAAATATAGCCAAAAACATACAATTATACTAGATTTTATTATATTTAGAAGTAAATACTATAATATAACTTAGAATGATACTAAAACTATAATATTAAAAAAAATAAGTGATTAGTTTTAAATATAATATGTTGTGGTGGAAAAATAGGTTTTGGTCAATACAAATACTAATATTTATAAGTGCAAGGAGACAATATAATTACAGTGTATATTGTCATAGGATTTAATGCAATTTGACCTTGCAAATGAGATAAAACCACAAATTACACAAACACATTTTACACAATAACTGCAAAAAATGTGAAAAAATGATGTTATGTCAGATGTTATTTACTCTGCCTGGTTAAAATACTGTTTACCCCTAATATATATTTGAAAGAGTATGATATAAACTACACAAAATACAGATTTCATATACAGTGACTTGGAAAGTGATTCAGAACTTCTGTTCAATCTAATAACAACTTCCAACCAATATTTCCGACAGTTATTTTCTTTGTTTAATCATATTTATTGTTATATTGTGTTCCGCTCGAGCTCATGTTGTTTGGGCTGTAAGCGGAATTACATCATGACGCCAAACAGCTGGTTCAGTCTAGAACAGTCAAACCTCACATTATATAACGTTTCAACCCGTTATTTCTTCCTTTTCGACAGAATCTATTTACAAAAACACTTTGTAATTAAACGCAATCAAAAAACAGCAAATAACGCATATATACAATATCAAAATTGTTGTGCCTTAATAAAGAACACAAAACTAACTTTTTAAGAAAAATACCTGATCACTGACAGGTATGAACAAATGCAGTTAGCTGTACAAGTTAAAAGCCACATTATAACGCGACACTTACCTCGCACGCAGAGAAGAGACATGGCAACCTAAGTTTTCCTCTTGCTTAAATCCTGTGTTTGTATAATCTAAGGTCTCAGCTGTAAAGCGTCCTGTCCGGTGACATTTCAAACGATGCCACAAGTTAGTTCACTCTGCGAAAGCGCACTACAGAGGGTAGATGAAGCACAGAGTAACTGCAGACTATCCCACAGGTGACGCGTCCTGATTTCAAATGTCCCATCGCCATCATTAAACTGTATGTGTAAAACTCACCGCATGAGGGGCGTGGTTTAACCAGTGCGTTTAATACGTAAAAAATGGCACTGACCAAGAAGGCGGGACGTACTACACTGTTGACCAATGGAGGAGATAATGGGTGTGGTCTGTGGCTCAGTAAACAGTAAAAAGGAACAGGTGTAACTCTGAAAAGTTTATAGAAGTCCTAGAAACCGAGATAAATAAAACTTAATAAAAGAAACTTAGGAGTTATTCACACCATGAGTTATTCAAGAGCACTGTAGAAAGTCTAATCAGAAATAGCAAAGCCATTTAAATTTAGTTTTAAATAGACCTTTTGTTATTAAATTAAACAGCGAAATTCTACATTTCTTAATTGTTTAAACTAGCTTTTAATGTGGACGTAACATAGTTTGGTTTAATTTAGCTCGTAATTTGATGTTTATAAAAACCAGTTAGCCAACTTTGCATAGATAAATATTATCAATTATTACACTGAGATTTGTAATTTCAGAATATTATATAAATGTTATAGCTGGTCATTTAACACCACATGTTTTAACGTAAAAACTCATCTTGTGT